>SJYC01040466.1:0-19282 GCA_006408675.1 Madoqua kirkii | reverse complement strand
GCTCTCCAAGTTCCCATTTCTTGCTCATAAATGTCAGTATCTTCTCTTAGGACTGAGCTGTAATAAGGACTTAGTGCAGACCTCCAGCATTCAGGGTCCCCCCCACCCTCCCTTTAGACTTTGTTAATCTGTGAATCATCCAAAGACACAGTCAGGACCAGGGAGGGCTAATGAGAAAGTTTAATACTGTGAATGAAAAATGTTGCCTGCCACATCAGTAAACAGGATGTTGCAGCAATCAAGCTGCTACAGCCACCACCAAAGGTGAGCCTGAGGGGACTCAGGATGGAGACAAGCAGGCTGCCCCACAGCCAAGCCCACAGCACCCCAAGCGGCGCCCTCTGTCCCTGAGGGCACTCAGTATAGGAAAGAATAGGATCCTGGCCGTGGATACCCAAGTGCCTACCAAAGGAATCATATCAACGAGCCCAGACCCTCGTATCTTCCCATATATAGAAAAGCACTAACTTCTTTAGCCTGAGATATCTGATTCTTTTTAGTTGGCAGTAATCTATTTTTTTTTTTAATCTTTCAATTATTTCAGATTGGGCAGTAACTTTTTGATGTTTCAACTACCTGACTTTTGTTGCAAAGCTCTTGTAGATTCTGGCTCTTCCCTTACCTCTTCAGAGTAGTCTCTCATACTTATCTGAGAGACTGCCCCCTGTGCTTGAAGTCCTCAGGAAGTCAGCCAAATAAAACATAATTCTCAACTTTTAGGTTGTGCATTCTTTTTAATTGAAAGTTTTGGTGACCAATTACAAATGAACTAAGACCAGACTTCTCTCCTTCACCTGAACTCTATGAGGAACTGGAGCTTGGTACCAGCACAGCAGAGGCTTCTTGCTCTTATTTGCCTTCCTTGAAGGGTCCAGATGAGTTTGAGTGAAACTTTCTTCTAAATCTTGGATCACCCATTTGTTGGTTGATGATCCTGATTTTTAATTGGTGATATCTGACAGGTACCTGATTCCCTAGTGGAAAGATATTGGGAGGGACCACCCCTAGTTAAAAGATGCTGAAGGCACCCAGTCAAAAGACACTATGGAAAGGGTAAACTCCCACAGTTGAAAGGTATTAGGGAAGTCTGGTTGAAAATGCTGGGATTTGCTCAGTTAAAAAGATATAGAGCTGTCAGAGCTGAGAGATTAGGGAGGAGACTGACCTGTTGTCTTTCTTCAGATTGGCTACCTTAACAAGAATTTGTAGAGCTAGAAGTGAAGATATTACACAAGAGCTTTCAGCTCTGAAGAAAGGGCTCTCCTCCTGGCCAGCAAGGGCTTTCTTCGGTGACTGAGAAACTTGCAAGAGTGCTAGAGGCAAGTGCAGCTGTCCCTATAGGGAAACCCACTCATTTTAATTAACAACTTGCTCTGCTGGAGATTTGGGCTGCAGTCTGGTGGGCTGCAGTCCATGGGGTCGCTAAGAGTCAGACACGACTGAGTGACTGAACTGAACTGATGGGCTTCCCTGATGGCTCAGATGGAAAGGAATCTACCTGCAATGCAGGAGACCTGGGTTTGATCCCTGGGTTGGGAAGATCCGCTGGAGGAGGGCATGGCAACCCTTTCCAATACCTGTGGGCAGAAGAGCTTGAAGGGCTACAGTCTATGGTGTCACAAAGAGTTGGACAAGACTGAGTGACTAAGCATAGCACATAAACATATACATACATATATATATATATACACATATTTAAAGGGCTAGAAAAATTTACACTGAAATATCTGACCAACTATTATTACTTGGGGCAAAAGTTAGGCCAATTAATTAAATTAAAAATTTGACAAAAGGGCCTGAGTCCCTTTGCTCAACCCCTCTTGGAGGACACCAGAACCTTTTATACAAAATAGATAAAACGATTAAGAAATAAAAGAAAGGAAACCTTCTAGAACTTGTAAAGTCAAGACTTGTTGATTGGGTCCTAATGAAAACTAGAGTTGAAGGTATAAAGGTTGATCGAATTGAGATAAATGTTGTAAAAAGTGGTGTATTTAACTGAGTTTATATAAAATGGTTACATCTCTCTTGTTTAATTATTTTGTGGAATAGACATGTTTCACTGGGAAATATTTCCCCTGCATAAGACAGGGCACACAGGAAATATTAATTAAATATACTAAAGGACTTTCCTGGTGGCTCAGACTGTGAAGCGTCTGCCTACAGTGCGGGAGACCTGGGCTCAGTCCCTGGGTCAGGAAGATCCTCTGGAGAAGGAAATGGCAAACCACTCCAGTATTCTTGCTGGGAGAATTTCATAGACAGAGGATCCTGGTAGGCTGCAGTTCATGGGGTTGCAGAGTTGGACACGACTGAGTGACTTCACGTCAAAGGAAACTGAGGCATACAATATAAAGTAAAAACTGGCAACTAATATTTAGGAGTTAATAAAACAAAATTAGTGATTTTGCTCTGAGTTTAACTTGTACACTCAGAAAGAGAGCCTTGTTGAATTACCTTAGGCAAGCTTTTGAAAGTGAAAGTGAAGTCGCTCAGTCGTGTCTGGCTCTTTGCGACCCTGTGTACAGGATTCTCCAGTCAAGAATACTGGAGTGGGTTGCCATTTCCTTCTCCAGGGATCTTCCTGAACTAGGGATTGAACTCAGGTCTCTTGCATTGCGGGCAGATGCTTTAACCTCTGAGCCACCAAGGAAGCTTTTGAAGGCATAATTAAAACCTAAAGTTGAAGAACATCAAACTCTCAAATTTCAGTTTAGTTGGTATCTCATTGAAAATGAATTAACAAAAATATAGTTGAGCAAATCAATTTTTAATATTATTTAGGTGACCAACCAGTTCTTTGGGGAATTAAAAACAATTGTGTTTATTTTTCTAATCTCTATAAATCAGAAATGTAAGTACAGTCCACAAGGACCTCAGACTGAGACTATAATTAGCCCAATCAAATAGAACCTAAAACCAAAGGGACAAAAAAAAGGGAAAGTGGCCTTTATAAACTTAAGTTACGGCAAAGTCCTCCTCAGACAAAATCTAATTGATAGCCTGAAGATTTTATCAAGGACAAATACAAATCTTGAAAGTCTTTCCCACAAGTAGTAAAGCCTTAGTTATCTAAGCAAGCGCATTTAATTTATTCCAACTGTTACTTGTAAACTTGTAAGTTTTCATTATAATGCCTGATTTGTAAGTTTTTTAAGTGAAGCTATGAGATCTATAGTTTTGTCTATTTGTTACTGATTCCAAGCTTGCTTTGCTTGCTGCAAGACAGGCCAATAAATTGGGAGACGAGATACTGAGACAAGGAATAGTGATTTTATTTGGAAAGCCAGCAGACCAAGAAAATGACTGACTAGTGTCCCCTGAAACCATCTTATCAGGATCTGGATGCCAGACCAGAGAAGGGGAGGAGATGAGGAAGAAAAGTAAAAAGGCCATTAGTCTTGCAAAAATATCTCATGGCTTGGCCGGCATCGGGGAGAGGATATATTAATTTCTTCTTTTCTGTAGCCATTCATTCACAGGTGGGCAGGGTCAGAATGTCTTCCTGTGAGCTGAACAGAGGCACTTAAGTCAGAGCGGCAGGTTCCCTGAGGCAGGCTTACAGATATAGGCAGCATCCTTTTAGTGATTATAATAACAAAAGCAATGGAAAGCAAAGGTTAAAGTAAAAGAAACAGATCCAGCATGGAGTCAGGTTTTGCTCTTCCGTGTTAGAGGGCTTTGAAAAAAATCTTTCAAGGTGGTTGATCCAGCTTTTATTTTCCTGTTCTTTTTTTTTTTTTTCCTGATTGAATATCAGACTTGATGGCTGGAGCTCAACAACTGTTTCATTATCATAAAGATGAAAGCCCCGATCTATGGGGAAGCAGAAGGAAGAGCTGGAAGGATCCCCCATGTCAGTGTAACGATCTACCTCTGGACTTTTCATTATTTAAGCCACTATTTTTTTGTGATCTGTACTAGAACCAATCACAATGGTAACTGTAGCATTTATCAGAGGCTTTAGTCTGGTTTGACATCTGATGAAAAGGCAGGTTGGGGAGTGTCATTGCATTGGGCTCACCTGGATGCCTCTGGTGTGCTGCAGAGATGTCCTGAGTCTCCGTCAGTTGGTTCCCAGTGGACTCTGCTTTGGGGCAGACTTTATAGATGGTGAGTGACCCTATTGCTGGGGAAGACGTGGCACTGAGTGATGGATGCTGGAAAACTGATGAGAAGCCCTTGATCTCACCATGTCCATCCAATACCTCCAAAGTAAACTTTCCTGCATGGAAGGCCCCAGGAGATTAAGGGGATTAGTGAGTCACTTAAGCACTTTAACAGATGTGTCAATAATGTATTTGGAACTGTACATCATAAATGTCACCATATGCAGAGGTATGGGGAACATGGAGAGCAAACAAGAGGGCTGGGAGACTGTGTTCATGATTCATTCACATTCCAGTCCTGCTTTGAGCCATTTTCCTCATCTGTATCATGAGTGAGGAGGATCCAGGGACTGTGAGGGAGGAAGTCTCTGAGTAGAAGCAAGGGAGAGGGTACTCTTCCTTCCATCTGTTGCAGGGAAGAAGACAATTCTGACTCCATGTTGGAAACTGTTTCTTTGACTTGCTTTTCATTGCTCTTGTTATTATCAGTTCAGTTTAGTTCAGTCGCTCAGTTGTGTCTGACTCTTTGCAATCCCATGGACTGCAGCATGCCAAGTTTCCCTGTCCATCACCAACTACTGGAGCTTACTCAAATTCATGTCTATTGAGTCGGTGATGCCATTCAGTCTTCTCCTCCCACCTTCAATCTTACCCAGCACCAGGGTCTTTTCCAATGAGCCAGTTCTTCGAATCAGGTGGCCAAATTATTATTTGTTATTATAATCATTGTTATTATAAAATTAAAATCATTGTTATTATAAAATTGTTTTATAAAAATTGTTACTATAATCATACTTAATAGCTTGACTCAGAGGACCCTTCCCTTCTGCTTGACTGTAAACTAAAGTGCCTTTGTTCAGTTCATAGAGAATTTGTCCCTACCCGCCTGTGAACAGAAGAGATTAACACACCTTTTCTAAAGGCTGGCCATTCCTTTGGAAATGTTTAGCAACAATGAAGACCATTTCACTTCATTTCCCCGCTGCCATCCCCTCTCTAGTCTGCCTGTTGGCTCTAGTTCCTCATTGCTTTTCCTGACTCTACAAAAGCACCTGGCATTCAGACCCTGAAAGATGGTTATTTTGAGGCACTAGCTTGCCATCTTCTTGGTCAGCTGCATTCTGAATAGAGTCATTTTCCTTGCCTTAGCACCTCATCTCTCAGATTCATTGGCCTGTTGTTCAGTGAGCAGAGTGAGCTTGTACCCAGTAATGTATCCAAGGAATCTTGTGCTCTAGACTGGCTCTGCTCATTCCTTGCTGTTTGACACTGGACAGCTCCCATGCCCTTCCTGGACCTCAGTTTCCTCATCTGTAATGACAATAGCTGACAATTTTCACAAATGTTTGTGGAATCTTCCTTGAATCCTTATAATATAAAAACTTTTACTAGTCCTATTTTACAGATAAGGAAACTAAGACTCAAGAGAGGAAAAATTTTGCTCAAGATCACAGAGCTAGTTTATAGCAGAGTTAAGATTTGAATCCAGTTCTTCCTTATGCACAAGCTTATCACCTTGACATCACATCATAAATTCCTCTTAGAGCAGAGCTGAAGCCTCCTTTTCCAGTAGGGGTAACAGCTGTCTGTTGGACTGAGAAGGAAGGCTTGTTCCTTAAGGCCCTGAGGACAGACAATCTCCATCATTTGTTCCAAAATGCTGGCACCACCTCCATCAAGCCTTAGTTTTAAACTTGTATTAAAATATGTATTTTTGGTTGTTTAAAAAATCCACGTTTTTAAAGAAATATTTTTAAAATATAGAAATATGGAAGACAATGTCTCTATTTAGAGCTAAGCCATGCTAATACTTTGGTTCATTTCCTCTAGTCTTTGTCCTAGGAGACTATAAGTAGAGAGATGAAGAGACATGATCAGCCAACTATCCTCTTTGTGGCAGGTCCTCTGGAAGGGAAAACTTAGGGATCTGCTTCCTCATCTCCCACACTAAGTCATGTAACCATTCTGGGCAAAGATAAGGATAAGACAGTCTCACGGAATCTCAGCCAAGGGGCTCTTGTCATGCTGATCTCCACCCACCATCCCCAAATGCACCTGAAGTTCTCTGCTGCTTACCTGTTGTTTCCCTGGAAGTCCCTTCTGCCTCTGGGCCTTTGCTCAAGCTGTTCCTGTGGCCTGCCCAGAATACAGCAAATGATCCACAAAGAATGAATGGTTCAATCCTTGCAATCTTGCTTTATTTATTTATTGAAGTATTCTGTAGTTGGTTAACAATGTTGTGTAGGTTTCAGGTGCACAGCAAAGTGATTTAGTTATACATACGTACATACATGAAAGTGAAAGTGTTAGTCGCTCAAACGTGTCCGGCTCTTGGTGACCTCACAGACTGTAGCCTGACAGGGTCCTCTGTCCACAGACTTCTCCAAGCAAGAATACTGGAATGAGTAGCGACACCCTCCTCCAGGGGATCTTCCCGACTTAGGGATCGAACCTGGGTCTCTCACAGAGAGGCAGGCAGTTTCTTTACTCTCTGAGCCAACAGGGAAACCCCACATACATATATCCACATATATTCTCTTTAAAATTATGTATGCATTTATTTATTTTTGGCTGCACTGGGTCTTCATCGCTGCGTGCTATGTGCACTCTCTCATTGCAGAGTATAAGCTCAGTAGTTGCAGCATGTGGGCTCTAGATTGCAGGCTCATTAGTTGTGGCATGTGGGCTTTGTTGCCCCATGTCATGTGGAATCTTCCCAGACCAGGAGTTGAACCTGTGTCCCCCGCACTGGCAGGCAGATTCTTAACCACTGAACCACCAGGGAAGTCCTGTAAATTCTTTTTCAGATCCTTCCCCCTTATTCTTACAAAATATTGTGTATACTTCCCTTTGCTATACAGTAGATCTTTGTTGATTACCTATTTTATATGTACTGTGTATATGTTAATCCCAACCTCCTAACTAAAATCTTGCTTAATTTTACCTTAAGTAAGAAGTTGTTTTAGATTTCCTTGCTAGAAATTAGATTCTCTCTTATTCCAAGGCTGGACATTTGTCCCTCTGCTCAACCTCGGGTCTGAGTACATGAACTTCTTCCACTTATTTGTCAGGTCTTAGAGGCTGTATCTAATTCTGCTCTCTTCCCAGACCTGTGTTTTGTACTGTGCATACCACATCTTATTTTAGCCTTTCCAAACTCTGTGGAGAAGGAAATGGCAACCCACTCCAGTGAGCTTGCCTGGAGAATCCCAGAGACAGCAGAGCCTGGTGGGCTGTCATCTATGGGGTCACATAGAGTCGGACACGACTGAAGTGACTTAGCAGCAGCAGCAAACCCTGTGAGGTGCTGATGCTCTGTTACTCACATTATAGGAAGAGACTGTAATCTGAGAAGCTGAGCAATGTGCCTCTAGCCTCTGGAAGAGTCAAGATTCACAGCCAGGAGGCAGACTCCAGAGCACTTAACCATGATTCAGTTTCATCTAGTACATTTTCTACCTACTGATACATATGGAAGCCAGAATGCCATTCTGACTTTGGAGAGCAGAGTTCCCAGTAAATACTTCATCATGACCACCCACCAAAACATCACTGCACAATTCTTTGTAATAGAACATGAATCAGGAAGCCTAGGTGAAGAGGCTGAAAGAGGAGACAGTGGTCAGGTTCTAGGGGAAATGCAATGCCAGACTTGAATCTTCTACCCTGGAAGTTTTAATTTTTAGTAGACTTTATTTTTTAGAGCAGTTTTAGGTTCTCAGCAAAACTAAGCAGAAAGTGCAGAGAGCTCTTATAGATCTCCTTCCCCTCCATCCCCACAGCCTCCCCTGTAATTGATCTCCTCTACCAGAGTGGGACATTTGTCATGGTGATGAACCTACATCATTATCACTCAAAGTTTACATGAAGGTTTTGTCTTGGTGTTATACCCTCTGTAGGTTTTGACAAATGTGTAAGAATGTTTCTCCGCCACTAGTGTACAATTTCATTGCACTAAAAACCCTCTGTGCTGTGCTGTGCTTAGTCACTCAGTCATGTCCTACTCTTTGTGACTCCATGGATCGTAGCCCACCAGGCTTCTCTGTCCATGGGGATTCTCCAGGCAAGAATACTGGAGTGGGTTGCCACGCCTTCCTCCAGGGGATCTTCCCAACCTAGGGATTGAACCCAGGTCTCCTGCATTGCAGGTGGATTCTTTACCATCTGAGCTACCAGGGAAGCCCAGGAATACTGGAGTGGGTAGCCTCCTCCCTCTCCAGGGGCTCTTCCTGCCCCAGGAATTGAACCAGAGTCTCCTGCATTGCAGGCAAATTCTTTACCAGCTGAGCTACCAGGGAAGTGCCCAAAGCCCTCTGTGCTCTGCTAATTCATCTCTCCCTCCCACCTAACCTCTAGTAACCACTGATCCTTTTACTGTCTCCTTAGTTTGCCCCCTCCAGAATATCACAGAGTTGGAATCATATAATATGTAACCTTTCGGTAGGCTTCTTTCATGTGATCATATGTGTTGAAGATTGCTTTGTGTCTTTTCATGACTCCAGAGCTCATTTCTTTTCAAGGATGAATAATATTCCATTGTCTGGATATACTATAGTTTATTTATTTATTCACCTATTGAAAGACAGAGGTTTCCCTAGTGGTTCTGATGGTAAAGAATCCACCTGCAATGCAGGATACCTGGATTTGATCCCTGGGTTTGGAAGATCCCATGGAGAGGGGAATGGCTTACCCACTCCAGTATTCTGGCCTGAAAAATTCCATGGAGTATACAGTCCATGTGTTCGCAAACAGTCAGACATGAATGAATGGCTTTCACACACACTGAAAGACATGTTGGTTGCTTCCAAATTTTGGCAATTGCAAATAAAACTGCTATAAACATCCACATGCAGGTTTAGTATGAGCCTTTAATTGGGCACCGTAGAGTGTGACTGCTGGATCATGTGGTAGGACACTCCGAAAGTTTTGATGAAGGTATAACATTTAATCCACAGGTACCATTGTCAGCCCAGCTGCTCCCATTGGTGGCCACGTCTGCAGAGGCTCAGATGGATGGATAGTGTTTGCAGGACAACGGGGACAAGTACTGACTTTGTCTGCAGCCTTGGATAAGAGCCGAAGGGAATCGCCTTGCTCCCTCCTCTGGAACCAAAGGTGTGGTCTTGCTCCTTCCTGCAACACTGGCTCCCTCCTAAGTGGGGGAGATCATAATGTAGGCCTCTGAGCCATAAGCCCTGGCCCTGGAGCCTAGGCTGGGCCCCCAGGATGGCAAAGGCTCAGCATGAATGAGTCACAGGAAGGCCTTCTCTGGCCGTCCCTTTCTCATAAGCACCCCTCCCTGGGAGGGAAGTCTGTCTGCAGCCCTGCCATGTACCCCAATGGCTCCTGCCCTGGGTTGGACCTGGACCAGCCACAGCCTTTGTCACCTTTTAATCTACCTAGTAGAGGAAACTTCCTCAAACTAAGAGCTGAGATGGTCTTGCCTCTGCTCAGAAACCTTCCTTGGCTCCCTGGTGCCTAACCTGCCTGCTAAGTCGCTTCAGTAGTGTCCAGCTCTTTGCCACCCTATGGACTCTAGCCCTCCAGGATACCCTGTCCATGGATTTCTCCAGGCAGGAACACTGGGGTGGGTTGCCATTTCCTTCTCCAGGGATCTTCTGGACCCAAGGATTGAACACGCATCTCTTAGGTCTCCTCCATTCACTGCAGGGGTCTTTACCACTAGCACCAAGTGCCTAACCTGGTGGTTCTCAGAATGATCTGGGGGATCCCAAGTCCCTTTCCAGGGAATTTTCAAGATTCAAATGAATTCTAAATTAATTTAAATACATTATTTGCCTCTTCATTCTCATTCTTTCACAAGTGGGGAGCAGAATTTTCTAGACACTTCATCACATGTGATTTTGAAACAGACAAGTCTTCTGAAGTTCAGAAGACTCTTACCACAGACCATGCTGGCTTGGAGAGGAACTGCTTAAGTCACCCCGAATTGCCCAGCAGAGAGCATGGCTTAGTTAGAAAGTCAATCATCTTTCTTTTGAAAATCCATTTTATTTCTTGCATGAACATTTCAGCATCCTTTTCAGTTTTTACCACCTACGTTTGGTTTTTTGAATCATTATGATTCTGGCTAAGCACAATTCTAAGATCTATTTTTCACCCAGCTGTAAAGCATTAATATTTCCCAATGCTTTTGTTTTGTTTCAACATTCAGAAAATAGTGTATTGAATTGTAGTAACAATGAAGTCACCTAATTTGGGACCTTGGCTTTTCCACTGTGATGAAGTTTATTCTTCCCCCATCTTAAGAGTAAGTATCTAAAACAAAAATGTCCATCTGCTGTCAAATATATGGGGAAAAGTATATACTCTCCTATCTTAGTGTAAATAGAAAGATCCGGTTTGGCAAATAAATTTGTGACGTGTTCTTGGAGTCATTAAATGTTCCAAGGCATACAGCTAATAATTCTGATCCTCAGATATTATCCTGAGGGAACTGGACAAACATTGGAAATATCCAGCATTTACTTAACTAAATTAAGTCTCCAAAATAGCCTGCTCTGGAGTTTGGCACTTGAGTTTGTGGATGACTCAGAGGACACTCAGGTTTTGCTGTCTTTCTTCCTATATATTCCCCTATGGCAGACAGCCTCTAACCCTCTCAAAGCATCTTACTCTCCCCTAAATCCTCCCTCATGGGGTATCACTGCCTCTAGGAAAACTTCACTCCTCTTTGAGGTCTGGGCAGGCAGCCGGAGCTGGTCCCGGGGGTGCCAGAGTCACAGTAGTAGAACATTCTCTCACTTCTCCACCCATCCCCGTTTCCCTTCATTGGCCACATCTATCATATGTGGGGCCCAGTGGCCTTGACCTCACCACTCCATGTCCTGGCTTCACTCACCTAGTCGTTTCCATTCAGTTGCTCAGTTCTGTCCAACTCTTTGCAACCCCATAGACTGCAACACACCAGGCTCCCTTGTCCATCACCAACTCCTTGAGCTTGCTCAAACTCATGTCCATGGAGTTGATGATGCCATCGACCATCTCATCCTATGTCATCTCCTTTTCCTCCCACCTTCAATCTTTCCCAGCATCAGGGTCTTTTCCAATAAGCTGGTTCTTCATATCAGGTGGCCAAAGTATTGGAGCTTCAGCTTCAGTATCAGTCCTTCCAATGAATATTCAGGACTGATTTCCTTTAGGATTGACTGGTTTGGTCTCCTTGCAGTCCAAGGGACCCTCAAGAGTCTTCTCCAACACCACAGTCTTCTCCATCACTCAACTAGGGCCAAGACAATTGGCTATAGCCCATCATGCACGTCCTTGAGTGCCAGGTATCTGGCCCTGGCTCCTGGAAAATAACGACAGGTCTCCCACACCCCCTAAATCCTGAGTTGCTAGAATTTTCCTGTTTAGCACCCACTTAGCTTTCCTGGAGATGATGTCTGATTGTGTACAGTCAAAAAGAGGTTCATTCACTCATTGATTCACTGAACACTGGTTAGTGCCTGTATTACATCTGGTCCTTTACTGGGCACTTGGGTTGCTGAGAAGACAGAGGTACTGGCCCTCAAGGAGTTCACAGGCTTGTGGAGCAGAGACGAATAAAGAAAGTGAGAGAGTGATGTCACCAAATGGAGACATAGTTCACTTCTGACTTTGCTCCTATCACAAGAAGAACAACTAACAATGATTCAAGGACAAGACACCACTGAGAGGATCCTAGTGAGGCTGAAGCACCCTCCACACCACGGAGAATCAGGGCAGACCACCTTAGAAGGGTAAGAAGCAGCTCCATGTTGGCCTCTTCTAGGCCAGCACAGCACCACATGGAGAAGTCTCCCCTGAGCCTCCAGAGTGAAAAGAGAACCCTGGGGGGCAACCAGAGCCTCCTCAGCATTGGGGTTGATTTGGTGGATGCCTTCATTCTTATTTCACAGCATGGGAACTGCCAGGGAATCTGTGAAGGCTCAACCACTGGGAAACTGACTGCTGGAGAAGAGGGAGGAAGTAATGCATGCCCAATCACGTCTGAATCTTTGCGACCCCAAAGACAGTAACTCACCAGATTCTTCTGTCCACGGGATTCTCCAGGCAAGAACGCTGGAGTGGGTTGTCATTTCCTTCTCCAGCGGCTCTTTCCTGGATTGAACCCACAACTCCTACATCTCCTTCATTGGCAGGCAGTTTCTTTACCACTGAGCCACCTGGGAAAGGGGGAAGGGGCTTGCAAAAACAGCACATGGATCTTGGCAGACCAAGTTCATACTTGTAGCATCCAAGCAGTCATCATAACCAGCGGTTTTATTCATCTGCAGAACCAAGTAGGGGATGCACTCTGATGAGGGAACTTGGCCAGGAGCAATTCTACCTGATTCAAATCCTCAGACAAGGAGTTTTGCTGGTCCTAGAGCTCAGTTTGTCCATGCACAGGCAGGGAAGGGATTCCAGCCCCACTTGCTGAGGAGAGTGTCTTCCAGCCCTATCTGTCCAGAAAGGCTGATGGCAACTCCTGGAAGCTGTACTGCCCAGCTGGCGCCTAGAGAAGGGCAGGCAGAGCCCAGAGTCTGCAAAGGAAAGGTAATGACTCTGTTCACTCAGGAAACTTGGGGGTGTGGGTTGGTTTGAATTTAGACAACAAGCAAAAAGCTTTACCAGCTTTGGAGCTGCTTCTCCTACTGTACTTGGGCAGGGAATCTAATTGCTAGCCCCTTTGATAGGGGCTTCCCTGCCGGCTCACATGGTAAAGAGTCTGCCTGCGGTGTGAAAGACCTGGGTTTGATCCCTGGGTTGGGAAATCCCCTGGAGAAGGAAACAGTAACCCAGTCCAGTACTTTTACCTGGAAAACCCCATGGATGGAGGAGCCTGGCAGGCTACAGTCAATGGGGTTGCAAAGAGTTGAACACGACTGAGCGACTTCACTCACTCACTCACTTCATTGCTCAACACAGTCTTCAGCCAGTTTAGCTAGGGAACCTACCCAGAGCAGCAGGAAGTTGTTTCACCCATTCAACACTCCCAAGTGCAGAGGCATTTGAAGGGAGCACAGTTCTTGGCTTCCCTTGTTTACAGAGCAAAACTGATGGTCTCACCTGACCAGGGAATTCAGTGCACATGCAGGCTTACCAACAACAAGCTGTACAGATACTAGGTCCTGTCCTGCTGCACCTCCTACTACTATCAAGTATCTACTATCAAGTCTTAATCATCTAGTAAGTCTGGCCAGAGAATCCAGGTAACCTTAGAGCCCATCCTACAGCCTCATCAAGGTAGGAAATTAAGCCAGCAGTCCTATCCAGCTGTCTTCAGGCAGAGGCACACCCCACCCTCATCCTCAGAGCTCAAACAGTTGCCTCACCTCAACCGTTATTATGCCCAAGGACATCACCAGCAGACACACCTCCCCAAAAAAACAACTGAGCTGACTGGTGAAGAACTGTCTCTGCCAAAGCAAACCTATAAAGTCTGGAAGAAGACTCAAATGTGCAGATCCCAATGTAAGGAATCAAGGATCACACACAGAAAATCAGTGAACTATGATACCATCAAAGGAAACTAATACAGTTCTATAAATGACCCTCAAGAAATGAAGATCTGTGAACTGTCAGACAAATTATTCAGAATAATTCTCTTAAGGATGTTTTGTTGTTCAGTCACTCAGTTGTGTTTGACTCTTTGTGACTCCATGGACTGCTGCACACCAGGCTTCCTTGTTCTTCACCATCTCCTGGAGTTTGCTCAAATTCATGTCCACTGAGTTGGTGATGCTATCCAACCATCTCATCCTCTATTATCCCTTTCCCCTCCTGCCTTCAGTCTTTTCCAGCATCAGGGTCTTTTCTAATGAGTCTAATGAAGTTTAGCAAACTGTAAGAAAACACAGACAACAAAACAAAATTAAGAAACCAATATATGAATAAAATGAGAAGTTCAATAAGGAAACTGCAACCATAAAAAAACCCCAGAAATCCCAGAGTTGAAAATACTATAATTAAATTGAAAAAAGTCAATGAAAAATTTCAAAAGTAGATTTAACCATAAGGAAGAAAGAATCAGCAACCAGGAGAATATGACATTAGAAATAACCCAGTCAGAAGAGGAAAAAGGAAAAAGAATGAAGAAATTATTGATCCTTGGGTTGGGAAGATCCCTTGGAGAAGGAAAAGGCTACCCATTCCAGTATTCTGGCCTGGAGAATTCCATGGACTGTATAGTCCATGGGTTTGCGAAGAGTCGGATATGACTGAGTGACTTTCACTTTCACTTTCAAGGAAATTATGAGACACAATGAAAAGAAATAATATTTTCATTATGGGAATTCCAGAAGGAGAGGAGAAAAAGGACAGAAAGTATATTTAAAGCCATAATAGCTAAAATTCCTAAACCTGGGGAGAGAAATGGACATCCAGACCCATGAAATCCAAAAAACCTTAAATAGATGGAATCTGAATAGATCTATATGAAGATACATTATAATTATATCCTCAAAATTCAAAGACAAAGAAAGAATTTTAAAAGCAGCAAGAGAAAAACCAGAAGGGAATCCTTCTTACATACAAGGGAATCCCATGAGATGACTGGTGGATTTCCTAAAAGAAACTATTCTGACCAAGAGAGAATGAGATGACATTCAAAATATTTGAAAAAGAACTGTCACCCAAGAATCCTATACCTGGCAAAGCTGTCCTTCAGAAACAAAGGAGGGATAAAGAAAACATAGGAATGAAGTTTCTTGACATGGGTCTTGGTAATGACCTTTGGAGGTGATACCTAAAACATAAGCAATAAACTAAAAAATAAACAAGGGAACTACATCAAACTAAAAATCTCTACATAACAACAACAGCAAAAAAAAAAAAAGAAAAATAAATAAAGGAAATGACAAGGCATGCTATTAAAAAAGATTTACAAACCATATACCTGATAAGGGGTTAATATCCTAAATATATAAAGAATGCAAACAACTTAATAGCAATAAAAGAAAGAAGAGTGACATGAGCTATTTTGTGATAGCTATTTTTTACTCTTATAATTACTAGGAGTTTCTTAGCACACAACAGATGCTCAGTAAATACTTACTGAATGTATACATGCACACATGAATGAAAAATCCAGCTGACTGGTATGCTGCCCCAAATGGTTGTCTCAGCCAACTCAAATATAAACTATAAAAATTGTGCTCTTATACTAGTTATTCCATACTGAGGATAAATACATGGTATTTAATGATAAAATATTTTTAGGAAGTACTAAAGGTGGACCATTTTTTTCAAAACATGGGCTTTTATAATGAGAAGAAAAAAAGAAATACAACAACAAAAGAAACAAAACAAAAAATGAAAAATGGGCAAAGGACTTGAATAGATATTTCTTCAAAGAAGGTATATGAAAGACCAACAGGTACATGGAGAGATGCTCAACGTCACTAGTAACTAGGGAAATGCAAGTTAAAGCCACAAGGAGATATCTAACGTCTGTTCAAATGACCATCATCAAAATGATGAGATAACAAATGAGGTTGTGGAGAAAGGGGAACCCATGTGCATTTGTTGGTAAGAATATAAACTGGTGTAGCCACTATGGAAAACAGTATGGAAATTCCTCAAAAAATTAAAAATGGAACTATTATATGATCCAGCAATTCTTCTTCTGGGGATATATCCAAAAGAAATGAAATCACTGACTTGAAAAGATGTCTGCACCCCTATGTTTATAACAGCATTATTTATAATAGCCGACACACAGAAACACTTGTGTTCATTGGTGGATGAATAAATAAATAAGTTATGGTATATATACACAGTGGAATTTTACTTAGTCATTAAAAATGAGGAAATCCTACTATTTGTGACAACACGGCTGGACTGTGAGGTATTCTGATAAGTTAAATAAGTTAGACAGAGAAAGACCTATTATACTATGTTATCTCATTTATGTGTGGAATCTAAAAAAAAAAAACAAAACCCACCAAACTCAAAGAAAAACAGATCAGACTTATGAATATCAAAGGAGGAGGGTGTGGGAGAGGCAACTGGAGGAAGATGGCCAAAAGATAGGAACTTCCAGTTCTAAAATCAGTGAGCACTAGGAATGTATTATACAGCATGGCGACTAGACCTAACAATGATGTATGAAACACAGGAAAGTTAAGAGAGCCAGTCCTAACAGTTCTCATCATAAAGGAATATTTTTTCTTTTTTTCCTTTTTATTGTATTTGTATGAGAAGATGAATGTTAGCTGAACTTATTGTCATAATCATCTCATAATACACATAACCTCAGATATGCAGATGACACCACCCTTATGGCAGAAAGTGAAGAAGAACTAAAGAGCCTCTTGATGAAAGTGGAAGAGGAGAGTGAAAAAGTTGGCTTAAAGCTCAACATTCAGAAAATGAAGATCATGGCATCTGGTCCCATCACTTCATGGGAAATAGATGGGGAAACAGTGACTGACTTCATTTTTGGGGGCTCCAAAATCACTGCAGATGGTGATTGCAGCAATGAAATTAAAAGACGCTTACTCCTTGGAAGGAAAGTTATGACCAACCTAGACAGCATATTAAAAAGCAGAGACATTACTTTGTCAACAAAGTTCTGTCTAGTCAAGGCTATGGTTTTTCCAGTGGTCATGTATGGATGTGAGAGTTGGACTGTAAAGAAATCTGAGTGCCGATGAATTGATGCTTTTGAACTGTAGTGTTGGAGAAGACTCTTGAGAGTCCCTTGGACTGCAAGGAAATCCAACCAGTGCATCTTAAAGGAGATCAGTCCTAGGTGTTCTTTGGAAGGACTGATATTGAGGCTGAAACTCCAATACTTTGGCCATCTGTTACAAAGAGCTGACTCATTGGAAAAGACCCTGATGCTGGGAAAGATTGAAGGCAGGAGGAGAAGGGGACAACAGAGGGTGAGATGTTTGGATGGCATCATCAACTTGATGAACATGGGTTTGAGTGGACTCTGGGAGTGGGTGATGGATAGGAAGGGCTGGCATGCTGAGGTTCATGGGGTTGCAAAGAGCTGGACAGGACTGAGCGACTGAACTAAACTAAACTGAACTGAATACACATAAATCAAATTATGGCCTTCAACTTATTTCAATTGAATGTCATTTCTCAATAAAATGGAAAAAAGGATTTAAAAAGTGTAAATTATAATAATGAGAGCTGACACTTCCTGAACCCTCTGCCTGTATTGGACAGTAATGACAAGATAGCTTGTTTAGACCTCCCAGTTGCAAAACATGGCCTCTTGTTTTGGGAAACATTGAAGAGTGGCCCCCACTTAGCTGGAAGACAGCTCTTGAGCAGAGCTGTGGGGCTGAGGAGGATTGAGAAGCTGGAGAGAGAGGAGGAATGGTAGATTGCACTGGAACAGCTTGGACTGGGTCAAGTGGATGGCTGCCCGAAAGAAGTCTTGAATTTTGAGACCTTCTTGTATAATTTTTGTGGAAGTTGAGATAGTCACAAAACAGAGCCAGAGAGGAAACCTCTGATCTGTCTTCCATGACCAGCATGGGAAAAACCAGATCTGGAGGAGACTGACCTCAAATGGAATCCAGCTTTGCCTCGGACCAGCTGTGTGGCCCTTGGGAAGTTGCTTCACCTCTCTGAGACTCAGTTACCCCAAGAACCATTCACTGCATCACTCAGTAGATATCAGAATTTAATGAGATACAGTGTATGAAGACTTAATATGTGGTTTCTCAACACTGATAGTAATTCCAATGGGTAGAGCCTGACTTGTGCTCACCAATGACAGACCCTGGTTAAGCATTTTCCACTCATTGACTCATTTAAAACTCACAATAGCACAATGAGGGAGGTTTTACTGTCTATTTGGTAGGTGAGAGAATTGTTCCAAGAGTAACTTACTTGAGATTACACAGCTAGTAAGAGGCAGAGACCAGGTAAGCCAAGTTCAGCTCTGTCCAACCCCTTACCCTACACCTTGTCAGCAGTCCTGGCACAGCCTGAACTAAGGTCCATTTGGCAGAGCTAAGGAGAGATGGTTGAAGTCTCCGTAGGCAGCCCCAGGGGCTCAAGGGCCCCCTGAGATGATTTGACCTTGAAGGCAGCCTTCATCGGGTAGAAAGCTCTTGGGTGAAGTAACTGCTCATGCAGGCCTCTGTGTGACCCTGGCCTCTCATATCCTTAGTCTCACACAAGGATGATGGTGGTTCTTTCCTCACAGAATTGCACACAGCACTGAGATAGCTGCTTGGCCAAATGGGCAAAGGTTCCCTGGGCCTTTTGGCAGGAAAGTCTGATGCTCAGAAGCCTCCCTGGATAAGAGAGGCTGCAGGGACCCTGAAGGAGAACCTGGATTGTTCCTCCAAAGAGGTGATGCAGCAGTGGGTAAGGGGCATGGTCCTCCTTCTTCCAGGGCAAAGGGGAAACTGAGGGCTTGTGTGTTGGGAAGGAAGGGAGGACTTGAGAAGACCTCATCAGTCCTGCTTGGAAGAGAGCAGGACCAGGATGGGGGGACCTGCTGGGGTCAGGGGATAGGTAGCTGAGTACTGGGAGCCAGAGTGTCACCTCTGAGCAAGTGGTCCCAGGACCATGGGTTTACATTAGAGCCCTGCCATTTGATGAGTCACTTGTCCTCTGTGAGCCTCAGTTTCCTCATCTGTCCAATGGGGACAAAAGCCATGTCTCCTGGCAAATGAGTGTTGTGAGGGGGTCGTGAGGTCAGGTGTGCTGGTGAAGGCAGCACTCCATCAAGGTGGTGGTATTAGCAGAAGCATAGAAAGGCTGTCTCCGTGTGACCTTGGGTCACTTTCTTGCCCATCCTGGGCCTCAGTGTTTCCCTTTGTAAAACAAGAAGTTGCGGCTGGATAATCCCAAGTGTCCCTTCCATCTTCGGATCCAGGTCTCTCTTGCCCCTAATGCCCATACCTCACCTCCCCCAGTGGAAGGAATGCAAAGGCCACACAGGAGGTGCTGAAATGACTTTTTAATGCAGGAGGTGGAGGGTGATGAGCATAGGGCATCCTGACTGCGAGGAGGAGTATCTGAGAGGTGTCTTTTGACTGGGCTCACTTGTCACTCCTGGGGGATGGTGGCAGCACCGACGGTCCTAAAGGAAGACAGTACAGAGATCCAGTCACATCCCCAGGATCCAATCTGGAAGGAGATCCTGGTGTGAGACATGGACACGCTGGGTCCTTACCAGCTCCTGCGTTTACCAGGCATAGCTGCCGGAGTGC
>SJYC01040465.1:0-10726 GCA_006408675.1 Madoqua kirkii | reverse complement strand
AAGAGTAACTTACTTGAGATTACACAGCTAGTAAGAGGCAGAGACCAGGTAAGCCAAGTTCAGCTCTGTCCAACCCCTTACCCTACACCTTGTCAGCAGTCCTGGCACAGCCTGAACTAAGGTCCATTTGGCAGAGCTAAGGAGAGATGGTTGAAGTCTCCGTAGGCAGCCCCAGGGGCTCAAGGGCCCCCTGAGATGATTTGACCTTGAAGGCAGCCTTCATCGGGTAGAAAGCTCTTGGGTGAAGTAACTGCTCATGCAGGCCTCTGTGTGACCCTGGCCTCTCATATCCTTAGTCTCACACAAGGATGATGGTGGTTCTTTCCTCACAGAATTGCACACAGCACTGAGATAGCTGCTTGGCCAAATGGGCAAAGGTTCCCTGGGCCTTTTGGCAGGAAAGTCTGATGCTCAGAAGCCTCCCTGGATAAGAGAGGCTGCAGGGACCCTGAAGGAGAACCTGGATTGTTCCTCCAAAGAGGTGATGCAGCAGTGGGTAAGGGGCATGGTCCTCCTTCTTCCAGGGCAAAGGGGAAACTGAGGGCTTGTGTGTTGGGAAGGAAGGGAGGACTTGAGAAGACCTCATCAGTCCTGCTTGGAAGAGAGCAGGACCAGGTGGGGGGACCTGCTGGGGTCAGGGGATAGGTAGCTGAGTACTGGGAGCCAGAGTGTCACCTCTGAGCAAGTGGTCCCAGGACCATGGGTTTACATTAGAGCCCTGCCATTTGATGAGTCACTTGTCCTCTGTGAGCCTCAGTTTCCTCATCTGTCCAATGGGGACAAAAGCCATGTCTCCTGGCAAATGAGTGTTGTGAGGGGGTCGTGAGGTCAGGTGTGCTGGTGAAGGCAGCACTCCATCAAGGTGGTGGTATTAGCAGAAGCATAGAAAGGCTGTCTCCGTGTGACCTTGGGTCACTTTCTTGCCCATCCTGGGCCTCAGTGTTTCCCTTTGTAAAACAAGAAGTTGCGGCTGGATAATCCCAAGTGTCCCTTCCATCTTCGGATCCAGGTCTCTCTTGCCCCTAATGCCCATACCTCACCTCCCCCAGTGGAAGGAATGCAAAGGCCACACAGGAGGTGCTGAAATGACTTTTTAATGCAGGAGGTGGAGGGTGATGAGCATAGGGCATCCTGACTGCGAGGAGGAGTATCTGAGAGGTGTCTTTTGACTGGGCTCACTTGTCACTCCTGGGGGATGGTGGCAGCACCGACGGTCCTAAAGGAAGACAGTACAGAGATCCAGTCACATCCCCAGGATCCAATCTGGAAGGAGATCCTGGTGTGAGACATGGACACGCTGGGTCCTTACCAGCTCCTGCGTTTACCAGGCATAGCTGCCAGAGTGCTTCCTCCCAAACCCTGCGATCTCTGAGGCTCAGGGAGGGACTGGCACCTGTGGTTTGGGGTCTTTCTCTGGCACCTGGAACTGAACACTCCCCATCCCCTCACCTTCCCACCCCCTCACCTTAGCAACAGTGACCAATGTGAAAAGATTGATGAGGGCCCATGAACAGCTAGGGTTCAGGGCTCATTGTTTGATCAGGATCATGGATCAGACTGCGATACAGGTCAGGTCTCTATCTGTGACCAGCATCAGCGATCAGGCAACAACAGGTGTTAGACTTCAGGCTGACTGTTTCGGGCTCAGCCAGGGAGCAGAGTCAAGTGCAGTCTGGGTGTGTGATTAAGGATCAGGGCTCGTGGGACCTGATCAGGGCTGTCTGCCACTAGAGAACGAAGAGAAGCCAGGCTTTGCTTCTGCTTCTCCACAGGCCCGTTGGGGGGTGTTCGTCTTCCCTCAGGCCCTCACCAGCAGGTGGGCATTGCAGCGACTTTCCTTATCTGCGCTCTTCAGTTTTGTCTTCCACTTGGGTTTTCGGAAGTTCACCTGAAGGAAAAACATGAGTAGCAGTTCTCAGGCTCTAGCGCTGGAAGTGAAGTGAAAGTGAAAATCTCAGTCGTGTCCGATTCTTTGCGACCCCATGGACCATACAGTCCACAGAATTCTCCAGGCCAGAATGGGTAGTCATTCCCTTCTCCAGGGGATCTTTCCAACCCAGGAATCGAACCCAAGTCTCCCACATTGCAGAAGATTCTTTACTAGCTGATCCACAAGGGAAGCTCCTAGCACTGGAAGCTGAACAGAAATCAGACACCAGCAGCTACCACCCTTCAGCAGGTCAGACTTGATAGCCACAGGACCTCTTGCACGTCACTCCATCTCTCTGAGCCTCAGTTAGTGCATCTGTAAATGGGATGATGATACTACCCATCCCCATAGGGTCATTGCAAGGACCCAGTGAGATATTATATAGAAAGCACAGAGGGATCACCCAAGGAACTGGGCCTGTGGCTATTTTCTAGAAGGACCACTTCCAGGACTCTGACACTGTCATTCACCCATTTCTGTTGCCCCACAGACCCAGAAACCCCAGTCATGCCAGAGACCCAAGTCAAGGAAAGCCCCCAGGGACTGGAGGTGAAGCCACAGCTCCTCACAAGAAGGGAACAGGAAGGGGCCGTGTTTATTAGCAATACCTACTAGGTGCTAGTGGTAAAGAACCTGCCTGCCTGTGCAGGAGATGTAAGAGACCCGGGTCGGGAAGACCCGGGTCAATCCCTGGGCCGGGAAGATCCCCTGGAGGAGGGCACGGCAACCCACTCCAGTATTCTTGCCTGGAGAACCCCATGGACAGTGGGGCCTGGTGGGTTACAGTCTGTAGGGTCACAGAGAATTGGACATAACTGAAGTGACTTTGAATGCATGCACTGAATATTAGGCTTTTTCTGATTTTTCTTTAAATCCACTCATCAGCTCAGCAGTGATTACAATCTCCTTTCACCTGGCAGGAAGCCGAGGCTCAGAGAGGTGGAGTCAGTTGACTGCAATCCCACAGTTGCTAAGAGCAGACCCAGGATTTGAACCCAGATCTGGCCTGTCCTCTTTCTCAAATCATTCTGGGCAGCAGGTTCTGCCGGTCTGACAAAGGAGGGCAGCAGAGACCCCTCAGTCTTCAGGGACCCCTCTGGCCACACTCTCCAGACTTGCTCAGGACAAGGGGTCCTGAACTTCTCCAGGGTCTCCCGACCAGATCTACAGGTGGGGTATGCATAGAGCAGGGTACCCGCCTCTTGGAAGGCTGCAGAGGGAGCCCCCTCACCTCTTTCCCAGGCTGTGACTTACCAATGACTTCCTTAATAAAACTCACATCCAGGGAGCTGATGATGGTGTGGATTCGTGGGCACACCTGAGGCCACAGGGAGATGGAGAGAGGAAGGCAGGAAAGAGGTTGGGATGGGGAGGGATGAGAGGAGAGATGGGAGAGGAAGAGGACCGATCATTATCCACAGGAAACATCCTGTCTGCCTCCTGCAGAGATGCTCTCTACTTGTCCTCTGAAAACCAGAGGACACTAGAATCCTAATAACTCAGAACATTAATATCCTAGGACCTTAAGAATCTAGATGGTGAATATCCCAGAACTCCGTGCTCTGGAAACCTTGACCTTTGGAACACTGGAATTTTAAATGACACTCTGGGAACCATAGAGCAGTGTTTCCCATGATTTTGTGTGCATACAATCCCTAGGAAATCTCATTAAGATGCAGATTCTTGGGTCAGCTGGTCTAGGGTAGGACCTGAGAGTTTGCAGTTATAGAAGTGCCCAGATGAGGTCAGTGCTGCTGGTCTGAGGACCACAGTTTGAGCAGCGATCCTCCAGTTCAGTAAATCACAGAGCCACCTGGAGGATTTCTTTTCTGTAACCTGAGATTTCCAGTCCCCTTCCAGAGTGACTAATTTAGAATCTTTAGGACTTTCTGGTACATGGTACATATGGGTATGTATATGATACGCAGTAGATTTACTTATGGTATGTATAGTTTTTTTATTTAAATAAATTACATGAAGTTGTGTTAAATAGAGAAGAATATTGCTAAAAGGCCTACTGGCCATACATGTATATGGCAAACTGTTTAAGTGTGGGACGCAGTGATTTTAGCTACTGTCAGGCCCCTGCTCACCTCCTCCACAGGCCAGGAGGGGAGGCAGCAGCTGACAGTCCAAAGTGAAGTAGGTCCCTCAGAAATGACGGTGCCCAGAGAGTATAGCCTGCCTAGGAATGTCACACCTGCCCCCCACCAGGCCTGGCTCTGGGTCCCCAGGAGTGGAGGACTTACCATGTACTGCACTACGAAGGTCTCCACCTCATTCATAAATGTGACAGCGGTGTTGTTGATTTCCTTGAGTGATCCAAAGGGGCTAGAGAAGAAACTGATAAAGATCAGTGAAGCTGTCAGAGCAGCCAAGAAGGAGGAGAGGGAAGAGGGCGGAGATAGAAGAGCGCCTTGAAGTCAGGTGACTTGAGCCTCTGCCCAGGGGCATCAGCACTGAGAGCCCCATGGCTGACCCCATCCCAGGAGCTCAAAAGAACCTCGTCACAGCCTTGAGACTTGATGCATCATCTCTCTCTTCATCTGTTTGTCTATCCATCCTTCCACTCATTCATTCAACACGTATTTATACGATACCAGCTATGTGCCGGGAACCAAGCCAGACTGTGAACACAGGGATGAGCAAAACATAAGCAGCTTCCAACCTGGTACCAAATATGAATCAAGTTTTCCGAAGGCTGGCTCCTTCCCGTCTTCAGCCCCCAGCAAGACTGTCACCTCCTCAGGGAGCCCTCCCTGACTGCTGCCTAATAGAGGGCTTTGTGTCACAGTCCCCTGTTAAGTGTGCTGCTCTGCCCAGGGATGATTGCCATCTGACATTTTCCTCATGGGTTATTTATTGTTGGACTGAATGTTTGTCATTTTGTCATTCCCTTAAGAGAATAAGCTCCATGAGAACAATTTCTTGGCCTGTAATCACCAATACATTCTCCAGAGCTCAGAATGGTGGCTATCTAGCATGGAGGAGATGTTCAACATATTTTTGGCTGAAGGAATAAATGAAATAAACATACAATTAAATATGTAATGACAATTGGTGGCAGGTATTCAGAAGGGCAAGAGCAGATTCTTACAAGAGAGAAGAGGAGGGACTTTGTTTTAGACCCTGAATGATGAGAGAGCCATTGATGTGGGATGGGGGAATAGATGTCCTAGGTGCCAGAGCAACACATGCACAGGTCTTCAGGGAGCAGGAGTTTGTCTGAGTTTGTCTGAGGCACAGAGCAAAAGCTAGTGTGTTAGGGAAGGGTGGGCAAGGTGGAGAGCACAGTGATATGAGGGTGGGTCCAGATCAGGCAGAGCCTCAGTGGCCCTGGGGAGGGCATGGGATTTTACTCAAAAGGAGAGAAAAGCCCCAAAAGGATTTGGAGCAGCAGAGTGGAATGCCATTTTACAGATACGGACACTGAGACCCAGAAGGCAAGATGATTTCCCTGAGGCTATAGGCTAGGCAGTGTCCAGCAGGGCTCAGGCATTTGGATTTACAACTCAGTCTTTCCAAGTGATGGTAGGCTGCATAAGCTTTCTTTGGTTCTAGAGGTCTTTAGGCAACCTGTGATCGGATCCCTTGTTGAGGCAGGATGCTCTGACCTCTGCTCATGGCTCAGCCTTGTTCCTTGCCAAGGCCAACCTGCTCCAGCCTTCAGCTTCCAGACCACTTGTCTTCTTCCAGCTGTGACCAGGGTCAGCCTTTCTCCTTCCACCCTCTTCCCTGGGCTAAACCTGCTCTTTCAAGCACACAGTTTCAGAGTAGACTTTGTGAGTTGCCAGGGATCAATGGTTTAAATGGAGAGGACTCAGGTTTCACGATTTCATTTTGGGAATTTCTCAGTGGGTGGAGGATGGTTTGGGGACAATCTAAAATTAGAGCCCATGGTAGGCATTTGCTGCTTCTCTTGCCCTTTCTTAACTGGAGACAAGAAGGTAAACACAGTGAATTATTATTACTATTGAGAGACATTATATAATAACAAAAAGATCAGGTCCTCAAGAAGATATAACAATACTAAATGTGCATGCACTTTGAGACTCAAAAAGCATAAAGCAAAACCAGATAAAATAGAAAGGTGAAATGTGCAAATTCAGTTATGATTGGCGAGGTCAACACTCCTGTCTCAGAAAGAGGAAGAACCAAGAGACAGAAAGTCAGCATGGAAATTATTGTTACTGAGAGCTTAGTATATAGAAGGCTGTAGGCTAAACCATGTGCATTTCTCATTTGGTCAACACAGTAGTCTATGAATTAGATATTACGATCACTCTCAGTTTAAAGATATGAAAACCAGAACTCCTAGAGCTAAAATGATTACAAAACCACAAGTTAGTGGCAAAGCTAATTTAACTTCAGAGTCTGCCCTCTTCTTTACCATATTCTGCTCCCTCCCAGGTAAGGAAAAGGGCTGAATTTATGGTTCCCAACTCCTCTGGGATTTCCACTCTTTTGAGATCAATGGATCTGACCTTTTTAGTGAGGGGAGTATGATCCTGGCTGGTATGTGGGTGCATCCTTCAATAATGACAACACCAGTTTCAATGATGACAGTTCTCTGGAGGACCAAGTTGAGGGTCAGGTCAATAACCGTGCCCCACGGAGGCCTGCGGGGAATAAGATTTACAGTGAACAGAGGTGGATAAGTCCCTTCACATTGCCCCTGAGTCCCTTTCTCTGTGGACATTATATAGGATGTCTATGGGCAATGTCAATATTGTCTATATTCTTTATGGAATCGATATTCTTACATTAGGAGTTTCTTCTCCTGGCCACATGGGTTGACTCATTTCAAATTTCATATAACACTGATGATTAAAATAAAAATAATAGTTAATATTCTGGAGCACAAATTCTGTGTTAAGTATTTTAAAAAAGCATTTTGCCTGGATCAACCCATTTAATCATGACAGCAATACCATGAAGGAAAAGTCTATTACTATATCTATTTTCAGAATATGGAAACACTTGGTATGGACAGATTAAATAACTATTTCAAGATCTCATAGCTAGTGAATAATGAAATCATTCATTTATAATGAGTGATTATAAATTCATTTATACTTAAAGAATTTATAAAAATTCTTACTTATTTTTAAAAACTCTTCTGCGCATCCTCATTTTCCTATCTCTTTGTATATGGGAGTAATTTAAATGCTTTAAAATTCTGTTTTCCATATGATATTCACATACTCTTTATTACATACTATACGTTACTATATGATCCATACTTGTCACTGCTATTTAAAGAGAATTTGGGGAGACAAAATAATGCTGGAGAAAATTTTGCCAAAGAGTTATAAATGTTCATGTCTTCTCAATTTTCAAGTGTTATAGCAGATAGGTGTTATGATTTTGGAAATATATTTTATTGGGGATTTAAAAAAAATTGGTTATCACCAATGTTTCTTAGAACATTTCAAAGCTAAGGATTTAGGAGTTGCAAAAGCCTCCTTATTTTATAGATTGGGAGACCAAGGCAACAGTGTGGAAAAGTGCCTGATTCCAGATTGAGATCTATTGGCCATAATGCACTGCTTCTCCCAAACCCCGATTCTAATACATACTCACAGAGTCACGGTGACCTTAATGGTGATGGCGATCGTCACTTTAAAGCCGTTAGAAAGTGGTTTGATTGTGATTGTCTCAATGCTGATGTAACTGATTCTTAACCTGTGCAAAAATCACAATTCACCCTTGTCATTCCTCTCGGCAGCCATTGCTAGGCTCCTCTCTGTGCCAGTGCCTCACAGACATTGATTGCTTTGGTCTCATGAGAACCCTGCTCAGGGGATGGATTATCTCCATTGCATGGCATGGCAGACTGAGAATCAGATAGCTGTGATTTCCCTCAAGACTCCAAGGGTGAATATGTGCCAGAGATGAATTTGTTTTTTTAAAAAAATTTTAATATAGTTGCTCTAGAATGTTGTGTTAGTCTCACATGTACAGCAGAGTGATTCAGATATATATATATATATATACATATATATATATATATACAGATGCAGAGATAGAGATACACTTTATTTCAGATTCTTTTACCCTATAGGTTATTACAAAATATTGCGTATAGTTCCCTGTGCTATATAGCAGGTCCTTGTTGGCTGTCTATTGTATATATAGTATTATATTTATGTTAATCCCAAACTCCTGATTTATCTTCCATACCACTTTCTTTTTTGATAACCATAGGCTTTTTATGTCCATGAATCTGTTTCTGTTTTGTATAATTTCATTTGTGTCATATTTTAGATTCCACATATAAATGGCATCATATGATATTTGTCTTTGTCTGACTTCTTTCACTTAGTGTGATGATCTCTACATCCATCCTTTCATTGCTGCAAATGGCGTTATTTCATTCTTTTGTATGCATTCTTTTTTCATTTACTTTTCTGTCTTTGATTTTAAACTTACTTCCCCAAAGATATGTGTTCTTTTTTCTTGGAAGGAAGAACTCCAATATGAAGCATGAACTCACCAGAAACATGGGTATGCTACTTGAAAATCTTTAGAAAATTCCTTGTCCACGATCGCCCTGGCCGTCTCTGAACACGTGGATTCCTTTAACAACGTGAAATCAACCTTCGATCCCTTAACAATAGCTGCAAAAACAGTCTCCATTTAGTGTGAACACAACTTATAAGTCAGTTCCTATGCTGCTGCTAAGTCACTTCAGTCATGTCCAACTCTGTGCGACCCCATAGACAGCAGCCCACCAGGCTCCGCCATCACTGGGATTCTCCAGGCAAGAACACTGGAGTGGGTTGCCATTTCCTTCTCCAGTGCATGAAAGTGAAAAAGTGAAAGTGAAGTCGCTCAGTCGTGCCCGACTCTTAGCAACCCCATGGACTGCAGTCTACCAGGCTCCTTCATCCTTGGGATTTTCATGTACC
Source organism: Madoqua kirkii (assembly GCA_006408675.1). Lineage (NCBI taxonomy): Eukaryota > Metazoa > Chordata > Mammalia > Artiodactyla > Bovidae > Madoqua > Madoqua kirkii. Next base: position 1,885 of record SJYC01040465.1, on the reverse strand, counting down.
ACATACTAAATGAGACTATTTGCCTATGTTATTTCATTCAATCTTTATAACAACTCCATAAAGCAAGTATTATATTATCTGCACTTTCAGATGAGGAAATGAAGGATTAAAAGATGAAGGAATGGGCCAAAGTCACACAGCTAGGGAGAACTTTTTCTTTTCATGCTGCCTTTATACTTAAATATATACTCATCATGCTTCAATAATGCAATCAATCCACTTTGCAGACCATGTGTATTGATTGTACTTCAGCTTCTAACAGTGAATCTCTAATGAGATAAACTTAGATAAAATATAGAAAATCTAGAATCAAGGAAAAAGCATGGCTCCAACTCACAAAAGTGGCAAATAAGATTCTCTGAATGACAGCTTTGCAACAGGCCTAGAAAGCTATAATTCATACAAAAGCAGGAGGACAGTGTCCTAATGGGGGGGTCTTCAGAGAAAAGAGGGATTTGATAGAGTAAATGACATGGCAGATATAGAATGGCACATGTGAAAAGAATTAAGAGTAGATATTGTGAAAATAATTCAAATGAGAAACAAGGCAACAACTAGCTCAAGGAAAAACAAAAGGCTGTAACAAAAGGTATGTAACCATAGTAGCTCTATTTGGCTCTGCAATGGACTGTATCTACCTAATCGTAATGAGGCAGAGATGGAAACCACATCTGGCAAACTTCTGCTTCTGAGCTCAGTTTTATCAGCAATGAAATTGGAAACTGAGTCCCTTCTGTACCTTTGAAGGTTGCCTAAGCCTTGGCAAGGTTTAAAGACAGTCATTTTCAGAAGTTAGTTTCTCTTATAAAGAATGTTTGTCAATTTGCTGGTCATGCTTCCAGAAAATGAAAAGAAGGCCAAGTTCTCTTAAGAAATCAAAATTATAAAGAGATATGACTAACTAGAAGGTAGGTAGGTTTAAACCAGGCTTCTGTTCCGTTCAGTCATTCAGTCGTGTCCGACTCTTTGCGACTCCATGAACCGCAGCATGGCAGGCCTCCCTGTCCATCACCAACTCCCAGAGTTTACCCAAATTCATGTCAATTGAGTCGGGGATGCCATCCAGCCATCTCATCCTCTGTCATCCCCTTCTCCTCCTGCCCTCAGTCTTTTCCAGCATCAGGGTCTTTTCGAATGAGTCGGTTCTTCACATCAGGTGGCCAAAGTATTGGAGTTTCAGCTTCAAAATCAGTCCTTCCAATGAACACCCAGACTGATCTCCTTTAGGATGGACTGGTTGGCTCTCCTTGCAGTCCAAGGGACTCTCAAGAGTCTTCTCTTCTCCAATACCATAGTTCAAAAGCATCAATTCTTCTGTGCTCAGCTTTCTTTATAGTCCAACTCTCACATCCATACGTGACTACTAGAAAAACCATAGCCTTGACTTGATGGACCTTTGTTGGCAAAGTAATGTCTCTGCTTTTGAATATGCTGTCTAGGTTGGTCATAACTTTCCTAGGTAAGCGTCTTTTAATTTCATGGCTGCAATCACCATCTGCAGTGATTTTGGAGCTCCCAAAATAAAGTCAGCCACTGTTTCCACTGTTTGCCCATCTGTTTGCCATGAAGTGATGGGACCAGATGCCATGAACTTAGTTTTCTGAATGTTGAGCTTTAAGCCAACTCTTTTACTCTTCTCTTTCACTTTCATCAAGAGGCTTTTTAGTTTTTCTTCACTTTCTGCCATAAGGGTGGTGTCAACTGCCTATCTGAGATTATTGATATTTCTCCTGATAATCTAGATTCCAGCTTGTGCTTCCTCCAGCCCAGCATTTCTCATGATGTACTCTGCATGTAAGTTAAATAAGCAGGATGACAATATACAGCCTAGACGTACTCCTTTTCCTATTTGGAACCAGTCTGTTGTTCCATGTCCAGTTCTAAC
>SJYC01040464.1:0-18902 GCA_006408675.1 Madoqua kirkii | reverse complement strand
AGCATTTCTCATGATGTACTCTGCATGTAAGTTAAATAAGCAGGATGACAATATACAGCCTAGACGTACTCCTTTTCCTATTTGGAACCAGTCTGTTGTTCCATGTCCAGTTCTAACCATTGTTTCCTGACCTGCATACAGATTTCTCAAGAGGCAGGTCAGGTGGTCTGGTGTTTCCATCTCTTTCAGAATTTCCCATAGTTTATTGTGATCCACACAGTCAAAGGCTTTGGCATAGTCAATAAGCAGAAATATATATTTTTATGGAACTCTCCAGCTTTTCCAGTGATCCAGTGGATGTGGCAATTTGATCTCTGGTTCCTCTGCCTTTTCTAAAACCAGCTTGAACATCTGGAATTTCATGGTTCATGTAATGCTGAAGCCTGGCTTGGAGAATTTTGAGCATTACTTTACTAGCGTGTGAGATGAGTGCAATTGTGCGGTAGTTTGAGCATTCTTTGGCATTTCCTTTCTTTGAGATTAAAATGAAAACTGACCTTTTCCAGTCCTGTGGCCACTGCTGAGTTTTCCAAATTTGCTGACATATTGAGTGCAGCACTTTCACAGCATCATCTTTCAGGATTTGAAATAGTTCAACTGGAATTCCATCACCTCCACTAGCTTTGTTCATAGTGATGCTTCCTAAGGCCCACTTGACTTGGTAAAAGTTAATTTCCAATTAGGTAATACAAATTACTAAGAAAATTGAATAACCCAACAGAAGAATATGCTACAAATATAAATAAAATATTTAATTTATTTAAAATATGTAAATGGCTAATAAAATATGAAGAACTGTACAAAAAAGGTCTTAATGACCAGGATAACCACAATAGTGTGACCACTCACCTAAAGCCAGACATCCTGGATGCAAAGTCAAGTGGGCTTTAGGAAGCATTACTACAAACAAAGCTAGTGGATATGATGGAATTCTAGCTGAGCTATTTCAAATCCTAAAAAGTCATGCTCTTAAAGTGCTGCACTCAGTATGCCAGCAAATTTGGAAAACTCAATAGTGGCCACCGGACTAGAAAAGGTCATTTTCATTCCAGTCCCAAATAAGGGAAATACCAGAGAATGTTCAGACTACCACACCATTGCATTTTTTTCACATGCAAAGGTAATGCTCAAAATCCTTCAAACTAAGCTTCAACAATACGTGAACCAAGATCTTCCAGTGTACAAGCTGGATTTAGAAAAGGCAGAGGAACAGAGATCAAACTGCAAACATCCATTGGATCATAAGAAAAGCAAGGGAATTCCAGAAAAATATCTGCTTCTGCTTCATTGACTATACTAAAGTCTTTCTTTATCTGTGTGGATCACAGCAAGCTCTGGAAAATTCTTCAAGATATGGGAATACCAGACCATCTTAATTGCCTCTTTAGAAACCTCTATGCAGATCATAAGCAATAGTTAAAACTAGACATGAAACAATGGATTTGTTCAAAATTGGGAAAAGAGTACATCAAGGGTGTATATTGTCACCCTGCTTATTTAACTTATATGCAGAGTACATCACACGAAATGCTGGGCTGGATTAAGCTCAAGCTCGAATCAAGATTACCAGGAGAAATATCAATAACCTTGGATAGGCAGATGATACCATCTAATGGCAGAAGTGAAGAGGAACCAAAGAGCCTCTTAATAAAGGTGAAAGAGAAGAGTGAAAAAGCTGGCTAAAAACTCAACATTCAAAAAACGAAGTTTATGGCATCTGGTCCCATCACTTCATGGCAGATAGATGGGGGGGAAATGACAATAGTGACAGACTTTCTCTTCTTGGGCTCCAAAATAGTTGCAGACAGTGACTGCAGCCATGAAATTAAAAGACGCTTGCTCCTTGGAAGAAAAGCTATGACCAACCTAGACAGCATATTAAAAAGCAGAGATATCACTTTGCTGACAAATGTCCGCATAGTTAAAGCTATGATTTTTTCCAGTAGTTATGTATGGATGTGAGAACTGGACTGTAAAGAAGGCTGAGCACTGAAGAACTGATGCTTTCAAACTTTGGTGCTAGAGAAGACTGTTGAGAGTCCCTTGGACAGCAAGGAGATAAAAAAAAGCCAATCCTAAAGGAAATGAACCCTGAATATTCAATGGAAGGACTGATGCTGAAGCTAAGGCTCCAATACTTTGGCCATCTGATGCAAAGGGCTAACACTGGAAAAGATCCTTGATGCTGGGAAAGATTGAGGGCAAGAAGTGAAGGGGGTGACAGAGGATGAGATGGTTGGATGGCATCATCAACTCAATGGACATGAGTTTGAGTAAATTCCCAGGAGACAGTAAAGGACAGAGGAGCCTAGTGTTCTGCAGTCCATGGGAGTGCAAAGAGTCAGACGTGACTGAGCAATTAAACAACAACAATGATAAAATACAAAAAAAAAGGGTGAATTATTTCTTAATTACTGAAATGCTAAGTGAGATGAATTATAACTTTTCATCTGTGGAACTGTCAAAACATTTCAATTGTCCATACAGTGCTGTCAAGAAAGTAGAAGAAATGGTACTCTAAGAGTCAGACGTGACTGAGCAACTAAACAACAACAATGATAAAATACAAAAAAAAAGGTGAATTATTTCTTAATTACTGAAATGCTAAGTGAGATGAATTATAACTTTTCATCTGTGGAACTGTCAAAACATTTCAATTGTCCATACAGTGCTGTCAAGAAAGTAGAAGAAATGGTACTCTCACGTGTGATTGGAGAAAATGTTAACACAGGGGATTATTTGTCAGTCTCTCCTATAATTTAAAATATGCATATGTTTTAAACTTTTGAAATGTCACTTTTAGGAATTTACCTTATACACATATTACAAAAGTTTGCCATGATGTTAATATAAGATGTAAAGTCATTTATAGTTAAGCACTGCTTATTTCTAGGAAAATAATAAACAAATGAACCGGGAACCGATAGCCACGTCTATCAGAATATCTCCCATAAAGAGCAGCCCCTAGTGGCAATCTTTGGTAATACAGGTACAGTATATAGGAGTCAAGCTCCTAGGTGCCACTGATCATCCCTCTTGCTGACTTACGTTCAAACATAGTGTCATCAGTCACAAGTCCTTCTTCAAGAACAGATTTTAGCTTGTTCACAGCATTCTTGTCAGCATAAGACTGAGACGCTGAAGTCCCAGCGAGCAGACCGCAAAAGAGAACAAGTTTCCAAAGCTGAAACATCTTGTCCTGACACAGACTGTCCTGGGAGAAACAGGAGTGAGAATTACCCATAGGGAAATGGGATCTTTAATGAGCACCTATCACTTACACTCAACAGTGCTTGAAAGTAGATGTGGCTGTCTCATATAGATGGGCAGCCCAGGTCAGAAAGCTAGAGCAACTTGTACAAAGATACACAACTGCAGAGTAGAGGAGATACTATCTGGAAAGTTGTGCTTGACTCCAGGTCAGTGCTCTTTACACAGAGGTCATTTTCATATTCTGGCTTCTCTGTCTGGAACATTTCCCTCTTTTTTGTATTTTTACATAAATCACCTTTTACTGAGTCTCCAGCTTCAATAAGACATCATATCCTCTATAAAGCCCTCTCTAGGCCCCTTCCCAGGGTCTAGGTCAGGGGCCCCCATCCACCATCTTGTTGCCTTCATTCTCTGATCAGAATTCTTGGTACCAATTAGTGATGACTTGCCTCCTTTCTCACTGGGCTGTGAACTCCTTAAATAGGGGCTGTGACTAGCTGAATTCCCAACTCCTAGTAAACAGCCTCTACCTAATACAGTACAACAAAATTAAGGTTTGCAGAATAAAAGCATGAAAAATAAATGGGCATCACATCTTGACCCCACATTGCTCACCAGTTTGAAACTTCTTCTAATATAACTGATTTTTAAATTTGCCATACTGACAATATTAGCTAATTCAAATGGCCCCATCCCTCTGCCTCTTGACTCCAGAGCCTTCTGAAGGTCTCCATATAGGGTGACCTTAAGGGGGAAGCCCATCCTCCACAGGACTGGAGGAAAATACTTACAAAATCCTTGTTCCCCTGCTCAGTCCCCTGAAATTCTGCTGGGTGGTGATGGCCCTTATATAATGGCAACGGGGTGTGAGGCTGCCCATGGACATAAGCCCCAGGTCCAGAGCCATCATGGAGACTCCAAAGAAAATAATCCATGTCCAGAGGCATTTCCAAAACAAAGGTCACCCTGGATGCTTGAATTGGAATGGATGCATATGGAGAGGACTTTGTGCCAAGACTAAGAGCAGGTTCTCAGGAACCTCCAACTGCCAAGATAGTGGCCATTGTAGGTGGGAGGGCTGGGGTAAAGACTGAGAAGGGACAGACTGGAGAATGTTATGGTAGGAGGACCCATAGTGATCATCCAGTCTAATTTTGCCATCATTTGGAAATTCAGTCCAAGAGAAGGAGAGCAACCAGCTTGAGGTCACCCAGTAAGACATGGACAGAGAAGGTTCTAGAATTAGGCCCTATGGAGCCAGGGTCAGGGACTAGTGAGGTCATTTTTTCCAACTTTTCTCTGATTTTTGAGTGCTCTCCACCACATCCCTCACAGTGGAGCCAGCCTCAGGGTGATGTTTGTAATGATGCTTTGCTCAATACCACCCTCCAAAGTCTACACAATCATTAATCAGTAGAGTTCCATCTGAGAGACAACAATATCTGCCTGCATAATACCTTCTGCTAAAGCATTTGGTGCACTCCCTAGCCTGTGATCTCCCTCTGCACACTTGCCTCCAATTCCTCTACTCTCAATGCAGTAGTCAGAGGGGTCTCATTCAATATAAACCCCAAGTCCTCATCATGGTCCCTGTGTCATCTGCTCACTGCCACTCCAAACCATCTACCTCTGTCTCCATGGGCCCTACTGTCTTCCTTCTGTTCTAGAAAGATTCAAGCCGCTTTGCTGCTTTGGGACTCTGTACAGACCATTTCCTCTTCCTAGAACTCTCCCCAGCTGTCACTGGCTCTCAACATCGCTTCAAAAACTCTGTGACTGTCGACCTAAGGTGGTGCCTCCCTTTACTCCTGACTCATCTTCTGGTTGGCTTCTTTCATGACAAATTATCATCATTTGACCTTTTCCCCTTGTTCTCTGCCCTCAGTAACTTGTTACCATCCTTTGCTCTGGGGCTTTCCTTTCATGTGGGTTCCCAAGAGCCTGACCTGGCTCTAGAATGCTCCAGGCCTCTTTGGAGCATCCTATAAAGCTGTCCACTCTCTAGGAAGAAAAGAGTCTCATCACCAGAAATGCTTAGGAACTTGACCAATGACTGCTAAGATCCTGTGCGGCTTGATGTGACTCTTAGCTGTGATTCTAAACTTCCTTAGTCTCTAAAAAAACCATTGTTGTGCATTTGTATGACTCTTCTTCCCAGCTTTTCTTTCTCCCTGAGTCTGGCTGCCACATGGAGACATTGTTCCCCCAGGCTTCCTGCCTCTTCCCTTTTCTCAACCTCCCTGCCTGCCAAGATCCCACCTCCATCTGGCCATGGCCTCCTGGAGTGACAGTGGCTGGTGCTGTTTCTCATCAGGGACCACACTTAGGACAAAGCCAGCCTCTTGTACTGATGTCAGCCTCCTGTCATGCCTGAGCTTTGAGGTGAAATTAACTAGATGTGCTTGATCACTGGTGGTGGGTCTGGGGCTGCACACAAGTTCCTACTTTCTAAGGAACCATGTTCTCAGGGTGACTCACGCCTTTAGAGGTTCACTGGTTCCAATTCACCTGAAGACAGAACTTCACCACATGATCAATGTCCCCCATCTGCTAAAGCCTTTGAGGGACTCCCCAGTCTAGTGCACACTAGACTAAATCTACCAAAGTGGAGAGAAGCCATGTCTCCCTTCTATCTGAGGTCCTCTGTTCTCTACTCTCTACAGTGTGTCTGGAACTCTTGACAAGCATATTAATACTTACACATATGGAGACATGAACATTCAACATGCATGCACGCACACCTGCAAGAACAAGACCATATCCACCAGATTCATGAAGAAGACACTGACAATTACCCCCTGACATTAAGAGTACTTTTACAGAATCATGGAAACCATGTTCCCAGAATTCTGGTGAGAACTCACTACCCACAAAAGGGGCTTCCCTGGTGGCTCAAATGGTAAAGAATCCACCTGCAAGGCAAGGGACCTGGGCTGTGGATCTCCACAGATTGCCTAGGTTTGCTTTTATCCTCAAAGATACAATTAAGATACGATTATGTGGCAAAGTTCACTAGAAAATGAAGTCATACAAAGGGAAATGATACACTGTATCCTTTCAGTGCCTGGATCCAGCTGTGCCTGATGTCCTCTGTGCCCTAGCCTTTCTAGTTCAAATACATTTCTCCCTCCCTATCTTTTATTTTTGTTGAAGCCAGTGTGATTTGGGTCCTGCTTTTCAAACCCACAGTAAGTCCTGACTCAGCACGCTTGTAGACTCACATCTGCTTCCTCCCTTCTGATGACTACTCGAGGGGTCACACAACCACATCGGAAACAGACAGACATCAAAACCTCAGAAAATCTTAGAATTCATCAGGTTAACCTCCTTGCTGCAAAGTCTTGGGAGCTTGTGGCCCAGAGAAGGAGAAAGACTCATCCAAGACTACATCCAAGGGTTCAAAGTCATTTGAACCCCACTTGCTTTTCTCTTTCATCTTTTTTTTTTTTTTTTTTTTGGTTTTGTTGACATCTTCTACTTTGGGCAATAGCCTTAGAGGAGAGAGGAAAAAAAAAAAAAAGACTAACCAAAACCACCTACTAAGTTCCCTTAAATTATAGATGCCTGAGCCCCTCCCTAGGTACTTACAGTCAGGGGCTCCAGGGTGGCTGACAGAAATGGAAGTGTCTGGACTAGATGGCTCAAAGGTACTTCCTCCCTTGAGTTCTATGAGCTGTGACCCCCATGTCATCCTCTGGAACTTCATCTCTTCCTAGATATGATCCTCACAACCCAGTGTGCTTATCCTGCTTCCTGTTTCATGTTTTCAGAAACCACACAGTAGGTGTTCAGTTCAGTTCAGTTCAGTCACTCAGTCGTGTCTGACTCTTTGCGACCCCATAAATCGCAGCACGCCAGGCCTCCCTGTCCACCAACTCCCGGAGTTCACTCAGACTCACGTCCATCAAGTCAGTGATGCCATCCAGCCATCTCATCCTCTATCATCCCCTTCTCCTCCTACCCCTAATCCTTCCCAGCATCAGAGTCTTTTCCAGTGAGTCAACTCTTCATATGAGGTGGCCAAAGTACTGGAGTTTCAGCTTCAGCATCATTCCTTCCAAAGAAATCCCAGGGCTGATCTCCTTCAGAATGGACTGGTTGGATCTCCTCACAGTCCAAGGGACTCTCAGGAGTCTTCTCCAACACCACAGTTCAAAAGCATCAATTCTTCGGCACTCAGCCTTCTTCACAGTCCAACTTTCACACCCATATATGACTACTGGAAAAACCATAGCCTTGACTAGACGGACAAGTAGGTGTTACCACCCTCATTTCCCAGCTGAGAAACGTGATGCTCAGAAGGGCAGGATGGCGTGCTCAAGGTCACACAGATGGGAAGGGGCAGAGCTGGAGAGTGGACCCAGTTCTGCATCCTCTCCCACTGAGATTGGCTGTTCCAGCTTCCATCCTCTGGGGGCAGCAGTGAGTCACACTCTTTGGCTCCAGTGTCCATCACTCAGGACGGGCAGACAGATGGCTGGCCCTGGGCTTGGCACTGAATGTCCACTTTTGCCACTGGGGCTCACAACAACCCCCTGATGAGATTTGAAGCCCCATTTTCCAGTTGAGGAAACTGAGGTTCAGGGAAGAGAGTTGACTCACCCTGGTGTCATAAGGACAAGGCACAGCATTTGAGTCACCAGGGAAAGATCTTTCACCCAAATCGCATTGAGGGCAACTGGTTTGACAGGAGTGTCTCTGGGCTTGAATATCCTGTTTATTCCTCGATCTCTGCTGTTTGATTTGGTTGTAACGCCTGGTGCATTGGGCCTATGTCAAGACGGAACACCCGGTAAGCCTTGACTAGACGGACAAGTAGGTGTTACCACCCTCATTTCCCAGCTGAGAAACGTGATGCTCAGAAGGGCAGGATGGCGTGCTCAAGGTCACACAGATGGGAAGGGGCAGAGCTGGAGAGTGGACCCAGTTCTGCATCCTCTCCCACTGAGATTGGCTGTTTCAGCTTCCATCCTCTGGGGGCAGCAGTGAGTCACACTCTTTGGCTCCAGTGTCCATCACTCAGGACGGGCAGACAGATGGCTGGCCCTGGGCTTGGCACTGAATGTCCACTTTTGCCACTGGGGCTCACAACAACCCCCTGATGAGATTTGAAGCCCCATTTTCCAGTTGAGGAAACTGAGGTTCAGGGAAGAGAGTTGACTCACCCTGGTGTCATAAGGACAAGGCACAGCATTTGAGTCACCAGGGAAAGATCTTTCACCCAAATCGCATTGAGGGCAACTGGTTTGACAGGAGTGTCTCTGGGCTTGAATATCCTGTTTATTCCTCGATCTCTGCTGTTTGATTTGGTTGTAACGCCTGGTGCATTGGGCCTATGTCAAGACGGAACACCCGGTCGAGGAAGCACAGATGGGTGCTCATGGATATCAGACTGAAAGCACCAGTAGAGGTCTCGGGTCATCCGGGGTGGGTTACCTATGTTCATCCACCTGTTTCTCAGTAGGAACCTGTAAGCCTGTCCTGGACGTGAACCTAGCCAGGACAGAAGAGGGGTAGGGCTGGAGGCTTGGGGAGCTAGTGTTCCTCATGCTGACTGTGGTCCTGCCATCAGAGAATAGGGCAGGGGCCAACACTGGGGCTTGGATGTTGAAGGCCCATCCAGCAAAGCCTTGGACCCATCAGTAGGCCACCTTCCCAGACTGTCTGTGCCCAGTTCTGCAAACATCTAAGGCCCCCTCTTTCCCCTGGTTGTGGTCACAGAGCTGAGGACTGTGCCAAAATCTTGTGAACAGAGTTTTCCCGACTCAGGAACACAGTCCAGGGGACTGATTGCGATGTAGTGAGCTTGGACCTGGTGTTGGCTCCAGGCTTCAGCTGTCTCATTGTAAAGTGGTGAGACAACCCATACTTGGATCCCGGTGACTAAATGGAAATTAAAAGGGAACCAAGGGGTGGTGCTTATACCCCAGCTTCATTGCTGGGCCAGCTGTGTTCGAATTCTTTCTCTTCTCTTGTTACAGGCTGTGCAGTCTGAACAAGGAGCTTCATCTCCCGGAGCCTCAAGTCCCCTGTATGTGAAATGGGACTAAAGATGGGATTCTCCTCCAGGTGTGTGCTGAGGATGTGGTGGGATAATGTGTGTGAAGGGCTGAGCATGAGGTAGGCCCCTAATATGCAATAACACCAATGATAAAATGATGATCACAGTTGTTTCCATTGTCTGGTCACTTCACCCCCTGTACCTCAGGTCTCCCATCTGTACGTGGTCCCACCCCAGAGGGCTATGGAGAAGACTAAGTGAGAAGATAAAGCACTCAATACACTTAATGCTTAAGCAATGGCTACTGTATTTCTTATTTTTGTGTGCAGTAAAGACTGAATAAAATAAAAAGGGCTCAGACCTCCAGTATACCAGTATTCACAAATTCTGGCTCCCTTGGGTGATGGTATATAGCCCTTGGTATGGTTCCTCATAAGCCTCAGTTTACCTTGCAGGGCTGAGTTAGTGATGACAGTACTGTGATCTCAAATATGAACTGATTGAATATAGGGATTGGATGGAGTTTTCTGGTAAGAAGTCCTCAAAGGCAGCTCCTGGACTTGGAAGGATTGATTAGTGGTGTCTGCCGCAAGTTCAGGAGGGGAGAGTGGAGACACTGTGTTTGCCGCTGTTGGCCCAGGTCATATCTAATTTGGACTCAGTCGTATCTAAAGGGCCTCCAGCCAGCTATGGGCACATCAGCACCACATGTTCCTGGAGGGTGTGACTCTGGGACCTGCCTGGAGCTGCAGGAATGAAAAGGAGACCCCTATCTAGGTTCCAGTCTTGGCTCTGTTAGTAACCTGCTTTGTGACTAAGATGTTTGTTTTCCCCTAGGGTCTCTGTTTTCTCTAACTGCAAAATGAACAGAGGTTTCCTGCTAGATGGCTGATCCCTCAGGGATTTGAGAGGTGGTCAGAAACATCTGAAGGCTGTTTTCTACATTCCCACTAGCTGGGGCACCCCACACTCTTGCTTTGAGCATGAATTACACCAGCTCCTTGGGCATAATGATAACCGCCCCCTTTCTGAAGCCATGAGGGCCAAGACCACAGTCTTCCTGCTCAAGACCTGACAGAGTAGATACTCAAATGATTATCATAGCTTGCATAAACATTTTTCTTTAATGCTGATTAATTAAAATGGACACATTTAGAAATCCATGCATTTTATTTATAACAACACAGAAGGTTTGGCTAGAGTCAGCCTTGGGTGGGATGGAGGAGGGACCTCCATCGGCCTCTCCTCAGACACTGGGCGCTTTTGTTGCATTAAGACCCACCTCTCCCTTCTCTTTGATCCCTCCCTGTTCTAGTGACCACAGGTTTGTGTAGTAGTCAGGGGTGTGGGCAGAGAAGGCAATGGTGGCCCACTCCAGTACTCTTGCCTGGAAAATCTCATGGATGGAGGAGCCTGGTAGGCTGCAGCCCATAGGGCTGAGAAGAGTCAGACAAGACTGAGTGTCTTCACTTTCACTTTTCACTTTCATGCATTGGAGAAGGAAATGGCAACCCACTCTAGTGTTCTTGCCTGGAGAATCCCAGGGATGGGGGAGCCTGGTGGGCTGCCGTCTATGGTGTCGCACAGAGTCGGACACGACTGAAGTGACTTAGCAGCGGCAGCAGCAGCAAGGGTGTGGGCTTGGTTGCCTGAGATTTCTCTCCTACACATATTGCTCCTGCTGGTGTGAATGTAACCAGTAGTCCCCAGATGTTCCTGACCATCTCTCAAAGCCCCGAGGGTTCAGCTGTGTATCAGGGAACCTTTGTTCATTTTGTCATTAGAGGAAATGGAGACCCTAGAGAAAATGAATATCTTACTCAGAGTCACAAAGCAGGTTATAAACTGAGTGAAGACTGGAACTCAGATCAGAGTCCTCCTTCATCCCACAACACTAGGCAGGTCCCAGAGTTTCAACCTCCATGAACATGTGACATTCACATACTCATTACCAGCTGGAGGAACCATTAGAGATGACCTGGTCCTGCCTCAGCAAACATGCAGTCATTCCACTCTCACCTCCTGAACTTGTGGCAGACATTACTAATCAATCCTGCCCTCCAAGCCCAGGAGCTGCCTGGGAGGGCTTCTCTGCAGAAAATTCCATCTAGTCCCTACAATCAATGAGGTGTACTTGAGATCATAGGTCTTAGAGTCTCTAACATGGTCCTGACAGGCAGCTGAGGTTTAGTGAGGAAGCACATCTCCCAAAGACTATACACAAGCTACCAAGGGAGCCAGAATTTGTAGACAGAGGTCTACTGGAAGTCTGAGCCCATCTAGCTCATGTTGTCTTTATAATTCACAAAACAGGAAATGTAGTTGCTGTTGATTAAGCATAAAATATATTGGATGTTTAATCTCCTCACTTCATTCTCTCCATAACCCTGTGCAGTGAGGTCATGTAAAGATAGGAGACCTGAGGTGGAAGGGAGTGAAGTGATCAGATAACCAGGAATAATTATAATATCATCATCACTGTTGTATCTGTGTATCAGGGGCCTACCCACATTATCCAACCTCATCCTCACAGACAACCAGGGAAGAAAATCCCATAGTTAGTTCCATTTCAGACTAGGGGACCTGAGGTTCAGGGAGTTGAAGTCCCTTGTCCAGGTCCCACAGTCAGCAACAGGCAAAGAGAGAGGATTCAAACCCATTATGCTTGGTCCCAAAGCTGGGTCTGACCACCACTCCCTCAGTAAGCTTTTTATTTACATTTTGCCACCGGGATCCAGGCACTGGGTCACTTACCCATTTTGCAGTGGGGCAGCTGAAACCTGGGGCCAACACCAGGTCTGAGGTCACTATATCACTCTCGACCCCTGGGCTGTGTTCCTGAGGTGAGAAAACTCTTCACAAGATTCTGGCACAGCTCTCAGCTCTGCCCACAACAAGGGGAAGAGGGACCTCAGATGTTTGCAGAACTGGGCACAGACAGTGTGGAGGGTCTGCTGATGGGTCCCAGGCTCTGCTGGATGGGGTCCTCCAGGCCCCAGCCCCAGGCTTGGGCACCTGGGCTGCCACCTTCTCTCTGCTCTGTGCTCTGTTGGTGGGACCACAGTCAGGGTAAGGAAGGCTAACTCCTCAAGCTTCCAGCCCTTCACCTACTCTGCCCTGGCTGCATTCATCAGATGCACTCCACTGAGATGCATCTGGGGGACCAGAGGAGATGGACACAGGTGACCTGGAACTCTCTACCGGTGTTCCTAGCCTGATGCCAAGTGGGCACTTGTCTGGGCTTCCTGGATTAAGTGTTCCAGGTTGGCAGGGGCCCAATGCACGAGGCATAACCACAACTCAAATAGCAGTTGTAGAGAAATAAACAGGATATTCAAGTCCAAGGACTCTCCTGCCTTACCAGCTGGCCTCAGTGTGATCTGACTTTCTCTTCAGATGCAAGTGCTGGCTTCCTGTCCTTGTGAGACCTGAGCCAGTCATCTCCCTCCCTTGAACCTCAGTTTCCTCAACTGGAAAATGGGATTTTCCAAATTTCCTTATAAGGTTGTGGTGAGTATCAATGGTGAAAATGGACCAGAAGTGTCAAACCTGGGGCCATGCATTCACCTGCCCCTCCTGGGTGCTGGAGTGTGACTCACTGCTGCCCCCAGAGGATGGAAGCTGGAATAGTCAATCTCAGTGGGAGAGGATGTCAAACTGGGTGCATTCTCCAGCTCTGCCCCTTCCCATCTGTGTGACCCTGAGCATGCCCTCCTGCCCTTCTGAGCCTCATGTTATTCAGCTGGGAAATAGAGGTAGTAACACCCGCTGTGTGGTTGCTGAGAAGATGAAACAAGATGAAGCAGGATAAGCAGGTAGAGTTGTGAGGGTCTTGTCTAGACAGAGATAAGGCTCTAGAGAATGGCATGGGGGTCACAGCTCTTAGAACTCAAGGCAGAAAGTACCTTCTGCCATCTAGTCCAGAGGATGTCAAACTGGGTGCATTCTCCAGCTCTGCCCCTTCCCATCTTGTGACCCTGAGCATGCCCTCCTGCCCTTCTGAGCCTCATGTTATTCAGCTGGGAAATAGAGGTAGTAACACCCGCTGTGTGGTTGCTGAGAAGATGAAACAAGATGAAGCAGGATAAGCAGGTAGAGTTGTGAGGGTCTTGTCTAGACAGAGATAAGGCTCTAGAGAATGGCATGGGGGTCACAGCTCTTAGAACTCAAGGCAGAAAGTACCTTCTGCCATCTAGTCCTGTTGTTTCCATTTCTGGCCAGACATCCCGGGGCAGTTTACAGGAGCCAGTGACCCTAAGTATCTAGGAAGGGGCTCAAGCATCTATAGTTTAAGCAAACTTATTAAGTAACATTGTTAATCTTTTTAAAAATTTAATTTATTTATTTTAATTGGAGGCTAGTTACTTTACAATATTGTGGTGGTTTCTCCATACATTGACACAAATCGGCCACAGTGTACATGTGTTCCCCCGTCCTGAACCCTCCTCTACCTCCCTCCTCATCCCATCCCTCTGGGTTGTACCAGTGCCTGGGCTTTGAGTGCCCTGCTTCATGCATCAAACTTGGACTGGTCATCAGTTTCACATGTGGTAATATATATGTTTCAATGCTATTCTCTCAGATCATCCTACCCTCACCTCCCACAGAGTCCAAAAGTCTGTTCTTTACATCTATGTCTCTTTTGTTGTCTTGCATATAGGATCATCGTTACCATCTTTCTAAATTCCATAAATATGCATTAATATACTGTACTGGTGTTTTTAAAAAGCAAAACTTAACATATGTGAAGAGAAGAGAAAAAAATAAGTGGGGTTCAAGTCACATGTACTTGGAACCCTTCTCTGGGCCACAGTTTCCCTAGACTTTTCATCAAAGAGGTTAAAATGATGATCTCTATGCTCTCCTGTGGCTTTGAAATCTGTTTTGTTTTCAATGTGGTTGTGTGACCCTTGAGTAGGCATCAGAATGGAAGAGACCGATGTGAGTCTATAAATGTAAGTCAGGACTTACTATGGATTTGGATGGCAGGCTCCAACACACACTGGCATCAGCAAAATTTAAAAATAGAGAGGGAGAAATGTATTTTAACTGTAAAGTTTGGGGCTTGGAGGACTTCAGGCACACTTGGATCAAGGCACTAAGAATATATTCTCTCATGCCCTTAGTATAGCTACTTTTTCTAGTGAGCTTTGCCAGGAGATTGTATCTAAATTGTATCTTTGAGGATAAAAGCAGACCAAGGCAATATGTGAAGACCTCAAGTCCCCCTTTGTGGGGGACTTTGTGGATCATGAGATCGAGCTAAGAGCTTTTCAATTTCTTTTACATTTTCAAAGGACCAGCTATTTGTTTGTTAGAGATTTTCTATTATTTTTCTCCTCTTTATTTCATTTATTCTTGCTGTAATCTTTATTGTATTCTTTCACTGATAACTTTGGATTTAATTTATTCTTCTTTTTCTAGTTCCTTGAGGCACAGAACTAAGTTGTTTATTTGGGATTTTTCTGCTTCTTAATGTGGCATTTATTGCTATGAACTTCCCTTTTAGAATTGCTTCTCCTGAATCCCTTCTGTTTTGATATATGTTTCCATTTTCATTTGCTTCAAGAAACTTCATATTCTTCTTTATTCATTTTATTGGTTGTTCAAGTGTTGAACAATTGCCGAAATGGAAATGGTGTTTAATTTCCATGTGTTTGTGAATTTTCCTCTTACTGATTCTAGTTTTATGTCATTGTTTTCAGAGATTATACTTGATATGATTTCAGTCTTTTTGAATTTACTCCAACTTGTTTCCAGTCTTCCTAGAAAGTGTTCCATGTGTGCTTGATAAGAACATGTATTCTGCTGTTGTTGAATAGAATGTTCTATACACGTATGCTAGGTCCATTTGGCCTATGTTGTTAGTTGCTCGGTCATTTCTGATTCTGTGCAACCCCATGGACTGTAGCCTGCCAGGCTCCTCAGTCTATGGGGATTCTCCAGGCAAGAATACTAGAATGGATTGCCATGCCCTCCTCCAGGGACTGAACCCAGGTCTCTCACATTGCAGGTGGATTCTTTACTGTCTGAGCCACTAGGGAAGCCCAGAATACTAGAGTGGGTAGACTATCCCTTCTACAGGGTGTCTTCCTGACCCAAGAACAGAACCTGGTCTCTTGCTTTGCAGGAAGATTCTTAACTTAGTTGAGTTACCAGGGAAGTCCCCATTTGGCCTACAGTGTTGTTCAAACCCTGTTTCCTTATTGATTCTCTATCTGAATGATCTACCCCGTTTTGAGAGTGGGATAGTAAAGTCCCCAACTACCACCGCACTGCTGTTTATTTCTCCTTGTAGTTGTTTACTTTTGCTTCATATAGTGAGGTGTTCTGATGTTAAGCACACTAACATTTGCTATTGTTATAGCTTCATGGTGTATTGACCCCTTTATCACTCTATAACGAGTCTCTTTGTTTCTTCTTACCACTTTTAGTTTTAAGTTTATTTTGTCTGTTTTAAGTACGGCTAACCCTGCTGCTGATTTGTTATTTGCTAACATTTTCTTGAAATGTCTTTTTCTATCCCTTTTACACTCAGTCTATGTGTGTACTTAAGGTTAAAGTGAATCTCTTGTGAATAGTATATTGTTGGATCTTGTTTTTTAGGGGGGGGTATGAAAATTTCTTTTGTGAATATGACTTAATTTTTTTGATATAAATTTATTTATTTTAATTGGATCTTGTTTTTTATTTATTTAGCCATGTTATGCATTTTACTTAGATAGTCAATCCATTTACATTTAAAGTAATTACTGATTGGTAAAAACTTACTGTTGCCATTTTGTTAATTGTTTTCTGATTTTTCGGTGAATTCATTGCTTCTTGTTTCTTATCCTGCTGTCTTTGTGTGTGTGTGGGTTTTGGTAACTTTTGTTTCAGTATGCTTTCAATTCTTCTTGTGTTCTTTTATGTGATAGCCGCAGAGCTTCGTCTTGTGGTTGTTGTTGTTCAATGGCTCAGTTGTGTCTGACTCTTTGCCCCATGGACTGCAGCCTGCCAGGAGATGGTGAAGGACAGGGAAGCCTGGTGCGCTGCAGAATTCTGTAACTGGTGAAGCACAAGCTGTCCTTCAGAACCAAACAAGGGATAAAGTCTTTTCTGGATAAGAAAAAGCTGAGAGAGTTCACTCTTTGTTTGACAGTTCATAGATCTCCATTTCTTGAGGGTCATTTATTGGACTTCATTAGTTTCCTTTGGTGGTACCATAGTTCACTTATGTTGTGTGATCCTTCATTCCTTACATTGGAATCTGCACATTTGAGTAATCAGGCTCCTCTTCCAGATTTACAGGTCTGCTCTGGCAGAAACAGTTTTTCAATAGTCAGCTCCTCTTTGTTTTCTGAGTGTGTCTGCTGGTGATGTCCTTGGCCAGAAGGAACCTGCTATTTCAGTTTATTTGGGGGTGAGGCAATGGTTTGAGCTCTGAGAATGAGGATAGGGGTGTGCCTCTGCCTGAAGACATTTGGATCTAACTGCTGGCTTGAGTTCCTACTTAGATGAGGCTGTAGAATGAGCTCTGCAGTTGCCTGGATTCTCTGGCCAGATATTCAGGAACGTGATGTTATATGCAGTATAATATGCTGCAGGACCGGACCCACAACCTCTAGATTTATTCTTTGAAAGCTTGAGTATGCTGAATTCCATGCCATGAAACCACCAGTTTTCCTCTGCAAACAAGCAAAGTTGCTGACTGTGCTGTCTTCAAGGGCTACAGTACTTGGGATTGTTGAATGGGCTACACAGCTTCCCACACGCTCTGGTTAAGTTCTGTAGCTGAACAGGCTACAGGCTGCACTCAGTAATTAGCTTTCCTGTCCCAGCACAGTGGGAGAAGTTGCTCTACTGCTGATAAAGCTTTCTCTTTATTGTTTTAATTGAAACCAACTCACACCCCACGTTTCCTGGGTGAGCAGTCACTAGCTTTGTTTTGTGAACTATTGGTTCTGCCTGACTTTTTCTTGTTTTGTGCTTGGTAAACACAGTTTCCAGTGGTTGCCACCAGCCCTTCTGGTCAGATGGAACCACAAGACATTCTTCTCAGGCGATGGAGCTGGGACTCCTCTCCCTGATTGTGCATGGACCAGCTGAGCCCTAGGGCCAGTCAAACTTCTTGTTTGAAGATGTGAATCAGGCAGACTTGCTTCCCACCAAGTTCCCTGCTCAGTGTGTACCCCAAGTTTGGTTCTGCAAATGGGCAAAGCCACTGGTTGTGATTAACTTGATTGCTGCAGGTATGAACTTGGTCTGCCAAGATCCACATGTTGGTTGTTGCAAGCCCTTCCTTCCTTCTCTGTCATTGTCAGTATCCCAGTGGTGAGCCCTCATAGGTTCCCTGGCAGTCCCCATGTTGTGTGATCATAATCGGGGCATCCCACAAATCGATCACAATGCCAAAGGTGCTCTGATTGTCCCCAGTGTTCTCTTTTCTCCCTGGAGGCTCAGAGGAAGCCTCTCCATATGGTGCTGTGCTGGCCTAGAGGAGTTACATGTGGAGCTGCTTCTTACCTTTTTAAGATGGTGTCCTGGTTTTCTGTGTTGCAGGGGATGCTTCATTTTCACCATTGTATTCTAGGATCTTCTCTGTGGTGTTTTGTTCTTAAAAAATTATTAGCTGTTCTTACAAGAGAAGCAAAGTCAGGCAGGATCTTAGTTTCCATCTTGGTCACAGCACACCCTTACTTTTTCTGTCATCTCTGCCCCACCAGCTTGTGAGCTCCTTGAGGGCTGGCACCTCCTTCTTCTAAGAAGCCCCATTACCAAGCAAAGGACGAGATGCAATATAGTCACTAACTGGTGTTGAATGGATGAATGCACTTCTTCTTGACTGTACACAGTGAGACTGTATTCTCAGGACAGTTGAGTGGGTGGCGAACAGCAAAATGCTGGCAAGGAGATTCCTTGTGCCCTGGAAATGATGGAAGAGTTGGGATGCCCAAGGAAGAGGGATGAGGGGCTGGGAAGCTGTGACTGCTTCTATTTCTGGGATGATATGGACAGACCAGCCTTAAACTCAGCCAGAGACTGTACTAACTGCCCCACACAATGCAAGCACCCTCTGTGTGCCTCTTGTACCCAGGCCCTGCAGGGTTTGAAGAGCTGGATCACTCAGCAATGTGCCGGGCCCTGGCAGCTTCTTCTTACTCAATGTTACAGCATAACAGAGGAGACTGAGACTGGCATCAGCACCCAGAGTGGCTGTGTAGGGGCTGTCAGTGTGGTCTTGGCAGGCTGAGGGCTTAACCTGGGGAAAAAATGTACATCTAGATTCATGAGATCCAAAACCCCCAAATAGATTGAATATGAATAGGTCTACACCAAGACACATTATTATTATCTTCTCAAGAGTCAAAGAAAAAGAAAGGATTTTAAGAGCAGCAAAACAAAAAAGGGAAGTTGCATACAAGGGCACCCTGTAAGATGATTGGTGGATTCTCAATGGAAACTGTTTTGGTCAGCAGAGAATGGAATGAAACATTCAAAATACTGAAAGAAAATAACTGTCAACCAAGAATTCTATAGCTGGTGAAGCATAAGCAGTCCTTCAGAAAGAAAGAAGAGATAAAGATTTTTCTGCAGAATCAGAAAAGAGTTCATCACCATGAGAACTCCCTTATAAGAAATGCTAAAGGAAGTTCCTGATGAACTATGGATGGAGGTTCGTAACATTGTACAGGAGACAGGAATCAAG
>SJYC01040461.1:0-16581 GCA_006408675.1 Madoqua kirkii | reverse complement strand
TGTGTGGGTGTGTGTCTGTGTGTGGGTGTCTGTCTCTGTGGAAAGGGTCTGTGTGTGGGTGTGTGTCTGTGTGTGGGTGTGTGTCTGTGTGTGGGTGTGTGGCTAGAGCAGGCCGTGGCAGGTGAGCCTGGCGGATTTCCATCGGGTTTGGCGTGAGCCGCCTTTGGGATTGCAGCCTGGTGACAGAGGCTGAGACCATCTCGAGCTTCGCTGTGGGGAGGGACTCAGTGACGGGGCAGAGCGCTGCCGGGGTGCAGATCCTTGCTGCTGAGCCCCCGTGTGCTCACGTGATGGGGGGGTGTCTGTAACACAGGCAGCTCTGGCATCTGATTTCTTCTGAGGGGAATGTGCCCGTAAGTTTCCTGTTCCCGTTTTCATCTTGAGGACTCGTGTACTGAGCCTTTCAGCAGGATGCAGATTTTCCCCAGAGCATTCCCAGGGTGCCAGCTTTCTATCCCATGGCCCACGCGTCTCTTCCGCCCTCGGGGAGCTTCTCACCTGGGGTGTTGCCGCCCACGGGGTCGACCCGTATCCCGTTGCTGGGCTGGCTCTGGGTGTTATTTGCTCTTTCTCTATAGCGTGAAGCGGTGAGGTAGACACTGTCCAAGATGGAAGACAAGGGAGCGTGCTTTTGTAGAAGCTACAGGGACATCCGTCCCTCAGCGTGTGATGCGTTGAAAATCAGCAGTTGCCTTGCCTCTCTGGAGCTGTTCCCCATGAAGGCCTGGTGTGGGGGTGCCCTCAGTCAGCAGGAGGCATTAGGCCTCAGAGCTTAACAGTGTTCCACCACATTCAGCACTGAGAAAGAACAGGTTAAAAACAGGTGCAGGAGCCTCCGTGGTGGCTCAGACAGTAAAGAATCTGTCCTGATACAGGAGACCCAGGTTCAGTCCCTGGGGCAGGAAGATCCCCTGGAGGAGGGCATGCCAACCCACTCATTTTTTTTGATAGACCGTTGATAATACTGCCTGAGCCACGAGGGTCAAATCCTGGCTCAGCCAGGACCTAAATAGTGGCTCAGATGGAAAAGAATCTGCGTGCAGTGTGAGAGACCCAGGTTTGATGCCTGGGTCGGGAAGAATCCCCCGGAGAAGGAATGGCAACCCACTCCAGTGTTCCTGCCTGCACAGTCCCATGGACAGAGGAGCCTGGCGGGCTGTTACAGTCCCTGGGGTCGCAAAGAGTCAGACACAACCCAGTGACTCATAAGGTGGGTAATACCCAAATGCTTGGATACGTCTCAAGGGGCTTCTGCAGTTTGGGAAAAAAAGAAAGAAAGTCAGACTGCAAGGATGACATCCTGGGTGAGATACCATTTATATCTCAGTCCGGGGAGGGGATGGCGGGCCAGTAACAAGGCCCAAGGGAGGTCCTGGTGGTGGTGGAGCACGCGTGTGGCTCTCGACCGCAGTGGTGGTTACATGGATCGGCCCTTGAGATCACACCCTATGACACACACAGCCGGATCTGGACCCACTCACCTTCCAAGTCCAGCCCAGTACTGCAGGGCCGTGACATGCAACCAGTGGGTGACGGATTCAAGGCAGAGCCTTCCTGTAACGCCTCTGCGCCTTCCCGGGATTCTGTTTGTTGTTACTGCTCAGTTGCTCAGTCATGTTCAACTCTTTACCACCCCACAGACTGCAGGACACCAGGCTGCCCTGTCCTTCACCATCTCCTGGAGTTTGCTCAAACCCATGCCCACTGAGTCGGTGATGCCATCCAGCATCTCCTCCTCTGTCGTCCCCTTCTCCTCCCGCCTTCCATCATTCCGAGCATCAGGGTCTTTTCCAGTGAGTCAGCCCTTCCCATCAGGTGCCTTCCGTCAGAAGTATTGCAGGTTGAGCAGCAGTCCTGCCAGCAAATATTCAGGGTTGATTTCCTTCAGGATGGACTGGTGGGGTCTCCTGGCTGGCCAGAGGACTCCGAAGTTCCAAAGCATCAATTCGATGACCTTTTCTCCATTAAAAGTTCAAAGGAAAAAGGCAAAGTGAAGCTTGACTGTACCTCGAGTGGTGAAAGTGAAGTGAACTCGCTCAGTCGTGCCCAGCTCTTTGAGACCCCATGGACTATAGCCCACCAGGCTCCTCCGCCCATGGGGTTTTTCAGGCAAGAGTACAGGAGTGGGGTGCCATTGCCTTCTCCAGGGGATCTTCCCAACCCAGGGATCGAACCCCCACCTAGAGTAGTGCTGATGGTCAGATGTCCTTGCCAGGTGTGAGCAGGTCACCCCCTAGAGCCGCTGAGCCCACCCTGGATCGTGACTGATCTGGGGGAGGGCAGGGTCCCAGCTGCACAGTGGACGCAGACCGACGACCCCAGTCAGCCGAGTACCCAGCGTCCTCCGTTTAGATGGCCGGGGCTCAGCACACGTTGGTTTTCATGGCCAGGTGGTGCCGCTAACCATCCCTGGAACCGCGTGCCAGATTGTCACCCTTCCAGGCGTGTTAACTGCACGCCCGAAGGCAGAGGGAAATTTGTGACTTGGCTCGTGCGTGCAGTGTCATAAACAAGAGTAGCTGCGGGCTTTGCTTCCACGCTCCCAGCATCGTCCTGCTGACCAGGTGGATCCGGCTCCTTCCTTCCACTGGGGCACGTGTGGCAAATTCAGCAGGAGCCGGGGACCTGTGCTGAACCCCTCTTCGTGGGTTCTTGAGGAAACCAGCGCTGCCTCCCCGGCAAATGCTCCCACTGCAGGCTCTGTGAGGGGATGGTGCGGAGATGTGGAAGCTGATGGGATCCGTCCTGCAGTTCTGGAAGGCAGGAGGGTGGACAGGGTGCACCTCTGGTTTGAAGGTTAAGAACAGGGGCTTCCGTGGCGGTCCGGTGATTAACAGTCTGCCTTTGCAAGGCAGGGGACTTGGGTTTGATCCCCGACTGGGGAATATACCATGTGCCGAGGAGCAAGTAAACGCGTGCCCTACAACTACGGAGTCTATGCTCGCCGACGAGAGAAGCCGCCTCAATGAGAAGCCCGCACACCTCAGCTAGATAGTCACCCGCACAGCAGCCAAGACCCAGCCCAGCCAGAAATTGTTCAGTCGCTCAGTCGTCTCCGACTCTTTGTGACCCATGGACTGTAGCACGCCAGGCTTCCCTGTCCATCTCCAACTCCCAGAGCTTGCTCAAACTCATGTGCATTGAGTCAGTGATACCATCCAGCCATCTCATCCTCTGTCGTCCCCTTCTCCTCCTGCCTTCAGTCTTTCCCAACATCAGGGTCTTTTCCAATGAGTCAGCCCTTTGCATCAGGTGGCCAGAGTATAAATTTTAAAAAATTAATAAATATATGTTGAAGGCTAAGGATGGGAGGGGGTGTTCCGATCTGTCGTATCCTCGGTGAGCTGGATTCTTGTCCCACTTCAGTTCTGACTTACGTGTGAGAAATATGTGAGACAAGGTTAGGTATTGATCAGTCGAGGAAGATCTGAGCAGAGGCTTGCAGGAGTTAACCCTCCTTTTCCATCGAAGCAGGGACGTGCCCAGAGAGAATGAGGGTGCTGAGTCATCTCCTGGGGACGGTGGCAGAAGGGAAGCAAGCTGTCACGTCCCCCAAACCCTCATGGAGCTCTTCAAGCCAGCGGCCCCTGAGAAAGGCCCAGGACCTAAGGCCACATGTCTCCTCTCAGGTTCTTGTCAACTCAGCATCTTCAAGTTGCAGAACACAGTAACGGGTTGTGGGGCAATTCTTTTGACCCTGATCCCTTTGAACAAGGGGCTTGGCTGGTGGCTCAGATAGTAAAGAAACTGCCTGCAGTGCGGAAGGCCTGGGTTCCATCCCTGGATCAGGGAAGAGTCCCTGGAGAAGGGAATAGCAACCCACTCCCGTATTCGTGCTGGGAGAATCCCATGGACAGAGAAGCCTGGCGGGCTGCGGTCCGTGGGGTCCCAAAGAGTGAGATATGACTGACCGAGAGACACACACGTTGAACATAGGCTGTGAAGTGTCTGCTCTCTCCCTTCCCCTCCAAAAGAAAATCCATCACCCAGTCCAGTGATGTTCCTGGGAGCAGCAAGGTGCTTCGCCCTTACCGTCTCACCTGCACCAGGGGAGCGAGCTGCTGTGTGCTCAGGGCACCGAAATCATCACTTTCAGTGACACTCTGCTGGGGGTCGGGTCTCTTTCTGGATCTGTCTGGTTATCCTTGCAGATATAAACGGCAGACCTCGGGGTCTGTGATGGACCGAGGCTGTGCTGGTACTTCCACGTGTTGCCTTATCAGTTGTCAGATATCTCAGCTCCGCTGCTGCTACCTCTGCGTCACCTGAGCTCTGTGCACACCTGCTGGCTGACTGTGCCGTCCCCTCCCCCCAACCTCCGCCCTTTGCCTCTGCAGCCCCTGCTCTCGACGTGGACTGGCAGAACAACACTACCTTTGCCTCCTGCAGCACGGACATGTGTATTCACGTGTGCAGACTCGGCTGCGACCGCCCCGTGAAAACGTTCCAGGGACACACGGTGAGTGTGAGTCCTGACTGGGGGGCCTCAGGGTCACCAAAGGTGTGTGGGGAGCTGGGAAACCGGCTGGCCTCTGCCGAGGATTCAAAGCCTACTTACTGTGACTGCCGAGTCACTCTTCTACAGCCTCCTCGGGACTGTTGTTGCTACCTCTTGGTGGTCAGTTATCCACCTGGGTTGGCAGTGGTGTTTTGTTGTTGTTGTTTTTAATTATCTGGATGAACCAGGTGTTGGATTTTGCAGGAAAGACACTAAACTAAGTATTATAAAAATGACTGAGGACATAAAGGGAAAAAAAAAAGTGAGTAGGAAAATTACTTTTAACGTCTGCTTTGAAATAACTAACTGGTTTTACACTGGCTTCTAGATAAATTCATTTGGCTTCCTTCTTAGATGTGATTTTGTTTTTGTGTTTTTTTTCCCCTTGGAGAAATATGGCTGAGGGTGGCTGGTGGTGTAGAGCACATGACTGTGCACTTTGGATTAAGGAGAAAGGAGAAACAGAAATGAGCCTGAAACCTGGGGTGGTGCTTGCTTATCCAGGGTAAATGCAAGCAGGCTTCTTGCGGAGACGACAGAGCGCCCCTGCCCCCTGCTGGAAGGTTGTGTTAGTTCAGTTCAGTTAGTTCAGTAGGTCAGTCGTGTCCAACTCTTTGCAACTCCATGGACTGCAGCACGCTAGACCTCCCTGTCCATCACCAACTCCTGGAGCTTGCTCAAACTCATGTCCATTGACCCAGCGATACTGTCCAACCATCTCATCCTCTGTCGCCCCCTTCTCCTCCTGCCTTCAGTCTTTGCCAGCATCACAGTCTTTTCCAAGGAGTCAGTTCTTTGCATCAGGTGGCCAAAGTTTTGGAGTTTCAGCTTCAGCATCCGTCGTTCCAGTGAATATTCAGGACTGATCTCCCTTACGATGGACTGGTTGGATCTCCTTGCAGTCCAAGGGACTCTCAAGAGTCTTCTCCAACACCACAGCTCAAAAGCGTCAGGTCTTTGGCGCTCAGCTTTCTTTATAGTCCAACTTTCACATCCATACATGACTAGTAGAAAAACCATAGTTTTGACTAGATG
This sequence comes from Madoqua kirkii, assembly GCA_006408675.1. NCBI lineage: Eukaryota > Metazoa > Chordata > Mammalia > Artiodactyla > Bovidae > Madoqua > Madoqua kirkii. The sequence continues at coordinate 11,048 of SJYC01040461.1, read as the reverse complement.
GACCTTTGTTGGCAAAATAATGTCTGTGCTTTTTAATATGCTATTGGTCATAACTTTCCTTCCAAGGAGTAAGCATCTTTTAATTTCGTGTCTGCAGTCACTGTCGCAGTGATTTTGGAGCCCAAAAGAGTAAAATCTGCCACTGTTTCCCCATCTATTTGCCATGAAGTGATGGGACCGGTTGCCATAATCTTAGTTTTCTGAACGTTGAGTCTTAAGCCAACTTTTTCACTCTCCTCTTCACTTTCATCAAGAGGCTCTTTAGTTGTTCTTCGCTTTCTGCCATAAGGATGGTGTCATCTGCTTATCTGAGGTTATTGATATTTCTCCTGGCAATCTTGATTCCAGCTTGTGCTTCTTCCAGCCCGGCATTCCTCTTGATATGCTCTGCATATAAGTTAAATAAGCAGGGTGACAGCATCAGCCTTGACATACTCCTTTACCTGTTGTTCCATGTCCTGTTCTAACTGTTGCTTCCTGACCTGCATACTGATTTCTCCAGAGGCACGTCAGGTGGTCTGGTATTCCCATCTCTAAGAATTTTCCAGAGTGTGTTGTGGTCCACACAGTCAAAGGCTTTGGCATAGTCAATAAAGTAAAAAGTAGATATTTTTCTGGAACTCTCTTGCTTTTTGGATGAGCCAACATATGTTGGCAATTTGATCTCTGGTTCCTCTGCCTTTTGGAAGTCCAGCCTAAACATCTGGAAGTTCACCATTCATGTACTGTTGAAGCCTGGCTTGAAGAATTTTGAGCATTACTTTCTTAGTGTATGAGATGAGTGCAAATGTGTGGTAGTTTGAGAATTCTTTGGCATTACCTTTCTTTGGGATTGGAATGAAAACTGACCTTTTCCAGTCCTGTGTCCACTGCTGAGTTTTCCAGATTTGCTGGCGTGTTGAGTGCAGCACTTTGACTGCATCATCTTTCAGAATTTGAAATAGCTCAACTGGAATTCCATCACCTCCACTAGCTTTGTTCATAGTGATGCTTCCTAAAGCATTCCAGAATGTCTGGCTCTAGGTGGGCGATCACATTGTCATGATTATCTGGGTGATGAAAATCTTTCTTATATAGTTCTTCTGTGTATTCTTGCCACCTCTTCTTAATATCGTCTGCTCCTGTTAGGACCACACCATTTCTGTTCTTTATTGAGCCCATCTTTGTGTGAAATGTTTTCTTAGTATCTAATTTTCTTGATGAGGTCTCTAGTGTTTCCCATTCTATTGTTTTCCTCTGTTTCTTTGCACTGATTGCTGAGGAAGGCCCTCTTCTCTCTCCTTGCTCTTCTTTGGAACCCTGCATTCAAATTCTGTTACAGGTCCCAGGCTTTTTGCAGTGAGGACAGAGCGCTCCTGCCCCCTGCTGGACGCTTGTGCTTATTACACCCAGGCCTTCATTTCTTTCTTTTTTTTTTAAACCTTTTGCTCTCTTGCAGAATGAGGTCAATGCCATCAAATGGGATCCCTCTGGCATGTTGCTAGCCTCCTGCTCTGATGACATGACATTGAAGGTAAGGCTGCAAGGCTGGGCCGTGTGACCCTTGGTGACCCTGGGGGCCTCGTGCTGTGTCCCCAGTCCCAGCGCTCCTCCTGCAGCTGACTTGTGTTGTGAGCACCCTTGCTGCCTCTATTGTTTTTTCTCTTTGCAAATGACGGGCCGGTTGCCCCGGCAGTGAAGCCCTCTTTATCACTTGAGGGTCCCGTGGAGCCTCCTTCCGTTCCCGAGGCCTTTCTCCCGTCCAAGTACTAACTAGACCCGCCCCAACCCTGCCTGGCTTCGGAGATCAGACCTGGGTAGAATGGATCCCCCTGACCTTTCTGACGGGCGCCCCCTGGTGGTGAGCAGACGCCTCTGCCTGGGAAACACCTGCCCCTTGCCGGCCGCCCACCCCCGCTGGACGTGAGCGTCCCAGGGACAGAGAAACCTCTGCAGAGCGCCAGGCAGGAACCGTGCCGAACCTCTTCCAGTGGTGGGAGAATCGGCCTTTGCTCACCGTGTTCCCGTTGCATCCTGTAGATCTGGAGTATGAAGCAGGACACGTGTGTCCACGACCTTCAGGCGCACAGCAAAGAGATATACACCATCAAGTGGAGTCCCACCGGGCCGGCCACCAGCAACCCCAACTCCAGCATCATGTTGGCGAGGTAAAGGGCAAACAGCCCGCACCCCAGTCTCGGTTCCCGAAACCAGCCTTGGGTGCCTAAGTTTACTCCAGCCATGCGACCGGTAAAATCACTCATGTCCCCAAGAGACCAGGAGATGCTGTCGGTGTGGCTGGCAAAGGTGTTTATGCCCTCGGATGCTAAAGAGTCTGCCTATAATGCTGGAGAGTCAGGTTTGATCCCTGGGTTGGGAAGTTCCCCTGGAGATGGGAAAAAGATATCCCGCTCCAGTATTCTGGCCTGGAGAATCCCATGGACACAGGAGCCTGGGGGGCTACAGTCTGTGGGGTCACAAAGAGTTGAACACGAGTGAGTGACTTACATTCAAAGTTACTCAAAGTACATGGAGAGATGGCTCACTGTGAAAGGGCTGGGAGATAGAGGTTATCACGTGATGGCTAAGTTGAGATAAGGAGGCGTTTAACCGTGAGGCTGGAGGGAGGAATTGCTTACGTCCACTCTCCCAGCAATTTGCTTTGGTGAAGGTTTTTACTACGACTGAAAAAAGAAAGCAATTTAGCTTGGACCTCAGGCTTGGTTGGGCTTCCCTGCTAGCTCAGTTGGTAAAGAATCCACCTGCAACGCAGGAGACGCAGTTCGATCCCTGGGTCAGGAAGATCCTCTGGAGAAGGGAGAGGCTACCCACTCCAGTATTCTTGGGCTTCCCTGGTGGCTCAGCTGGTAAAGAATCCGCCTGCAATGTGGGAGACCTGGTTTCGACCCCTGGGTTGTGAAGATCCCCTGGAAAAGGGGAAGGCTACCCACTCCAGTGTTCTGGCCTGAAGAATCCCATGAATTGTATAGTCTGTGGGGTTGCAAAGAGTTGGACACGACTGAGTGACTTTGAGTTCATTTCACTTCACTTTGGGCTTGGTTTACTTGGCCCAACTCGGAGCTGCAGGTGGTGAGAACGTTGAATGGTCATAAAAGGTCTCCTGGGCGACGCCAGATCCAGCCTAGCCATTCATCCTGGCTGTCCGTTGCTTTTTTTGGCACCAGGGACCAGATTTGTGGAAAATCACTTTTCCAAGGTTTACAGGTGATTCGAACGCACTACATTCATTGTGCCCTTTATTTCTGTTATGATTGCATCTGCCTCACCGTGGATCATCAGGCATTAGGTCCCGGAGGATGGGGACCCCAGTTTATGCAGTAAACCCTCGAAGACACCAGGATCAGATGCAGAGGACTAGTCTGTCAGTGACAGGCCAGAACGGAGGAGAGCACTTAGAAGCCCACAAAAGCTCATCCCTGAGGCTGCATTCTGCAGACTTGCGTGTTCCGGGTCCTGGTCAGACCTCACGCAGGGTACAGTGTTGTACTTCCAGGAGGATATTTTAATAAGAACCTTGAGGCACACAAGCTAAAGAGATTCTAGGAGTGAACGTGGGATAAACTGAGGGTTCTGGAGACCATGATCCCACGAAGCGTCGGTGTGTGTCTGGCCTGGGAAAGACAGGACTTGGGAGGAAGTGGCAGGGGTTTTTTCTGCGGAGTTGCAGAGAATGGGGTAGTGGGGAGAAGGGCCGGTGGCCCAGCCCTGCTGTAAATGAGGGGGAGACCCCCTCCCCTTGTCTTTGTCACATAGCAGTGGGGTGAACAATCTGTTACTGAAAGTGCCTGACCCAAGGTCATCTCTCAGAGACCACAGAAAGGAATTCCTGCATCAGCTGAAAAGCTGATCCAAAAAAAAAACCAAGAGAGCAGTTATCCTCTTATTGCATGCCACTGTCCTGAAATTCACTTAAAGGTCTAGGAACAGAACGTTGTCTTGTTTTGTTTTGTTTGATGACTTGTCAGGTGCTTTTGAATCACGTGGTACCCATGACGGCTGTAAGTGAGCCTTCTAGGCGCCAATCATAAAGGGATGGATGTAAGTCCCAGAGGAGGAATGCCAGCTCCTCCTGGTAGCTGAGACAGGAGGTGAAACAGCTCTGTGGTGGGTGGGCTTCCCAGGTGACCCTAGTGGTAAAGAAGCCACCTGCCAATGCTGAAGATGTAAGAGACATGGGTTCGATCCCTGGGTCAGGAAGATCCCCTGGAGGAGAGCACAGCAACCCACTGCAGTATTCTTGCCTGGAGAATCCCATAGACAGAGGAGCCTGGCAGGGCTGCCGTCCATGGGGTCGCAGAGTCAGGCATGAAGGGGACAGCTTGGCACGCTTGCACGCACACTCTTCTTTCACATTTAGATGAAACTAAAATTTGCAGCAGCTCCCGGGAGTGTGATTATATATTTGGATGTGATTATATTTTAATTCCTGTGGGATTAAAATTTGTGTTCCCTCACTTAGCCATTTCCCTGAATGCGGCTCTCGGCTTTATTTTTGGCTTTGTTTTCCACTTGGCAGCAATCCATGCGTTGACAGTGGTGGGCCCCTTTTAGAAAATGTAGCGAATATGTATCATTTGTGTCTCTAAGAAGTGCAAAAATAAATGAGTGTGGCTGTCAATTTGTTCCCTGGATAACGGCACCCAAAAAGAGGAAGAGATTTATTGCGTGACTTTTTAAAATTTATTTATGTTAACTGGAAGAGAAAAACTACGATGTTGTGATGGTTTGGGGCATACCTCAGTATGAATTGGCCACAGGCATACATGTCTCCTCCCTGGACCAAGGATGTGTGTTCCACGCGTGTTGAGTCACATTCTGGAAGAGGAAGAGGTACCCACTAAGGGTCTCTGAAATGTAAGGCAGTCACTCCCACTGTGAGAATCGTGTCCTCGGGAGACCAGCAGGGACCTGCCGGCAGCTGCGGCGACCTTTTTTGAAGCCACAGACGTCCGCGGTGACCTTCTCTGTGTCTTTCCAGCGCCTCGTTCGATTCTACCGTGCGACTTTGGGACGTGGAGCGGGGCGTGTGCATTCACACGCTCACCAAGCACCAGGAACCCGTGTACAGCGTGGCCTTCAGCCCCGACGGGAAGTACTTGGCCAGCGGCTCCTTCGACAAGTGTGTGCACATCTGGAACACTCAGGTAAACCCCCTGTATTCCCACCGCCCGGGTCCCCCCCAGCCCCACACCAGTACAGCCAAGTTCTCACTGACCCGTGAGCTTCCCTGGTGGCTCAGATGGTAAAGAATCCACCTGCGTTGCGGGAGACCCGGGTTCGATCCCTGGGTTGGGAAGATTCTCCTGGAGGATCTGCAACCTACTCCAGTGTTCTAGCCTGGAGAATCCCATGGACAGAGGAGCCTGGTGGGCTATAGTCCCTAGGGTCGCCAAGAGTCAGACCGACTGAGTGACTGACGCTTTGATTTCACTGTCTTGGAGACCCCAGAACCTGAGTTTGCACTCCGGAATACCTTGCCTTGGACACGGACCTAGACACATCCCCGGTTCCCCAGAGGGGGCGGAAGCCCCCCCAGCGCCATCTGCCCCGGGCTGTCTGTGGATGCTGGGTCGCCCCCGCCAGGGACTGGGGTTATTTTTTTCTGAGTCCTTGGCAGGAGACCTCGCGCCCACTGCCTTCCATTGGCAACAGCAGACCTTGCATGTGGTCCCAAGACGGCTGAAGCGGCCTTTTTGCAATCCGCCACCCCCTTGGTGTGCCCTGAGGCCAGGCAGACGCTGACGAAGATGCTTTCTCAAGGGTGGGGTCGCGGATGCCGCGTTAGCCAGCCTGGGGCCGAGGGTGGTCTCCTGAGACCTCGGGCTCCTCCTCCGCGGCGCCTTCTTGGCAAACGAGATGCAGCAGTGCTCCCAACTGGGGCCAGGCTGACGGCCGCCCACGTGCGTGCTCCACCGCTCAGTGGTGTGCGACTTTCAAAAAAGTTGCCATCATTAGCGGAGTTCAGCAGCTCAGCTGATCATTTTACCCACCCTTGTTTTGTTTGTTTTTAAATCAAAGGATAATTGCTTTTTGTTACAGCTGATTTCTGCTGTGCAGCAAGGAAATCAGTCATATGCATACAGATGTCCCCTCCCTCTTGAACCTCCCTCTCCCCACCCATCTTCAAGCCTCCAGATAATGGCAGACCGCCAAGCTGAGGTCCCTGTGCTGTATATATATAGCAGCTTCCCACATTTTACTTCCTTCCCCACCTGCCACTAAATCATAAAACTTTCTTGAGTCATTCTGAGGCTCCCTTAAACACTCAGCGAGATGGAAGCCTGGTTGAAATATAAGCCCATATCCGATCTTGCTGACTTTCTCCTTCCCCCGGCAGAAACCGTAGAGGCTGTCTCTCTTGGTGGGCAGCCGAGGGTCCTTTAGGTACCCCCCACCCCGCCCCCGACCCTATGGCTGTAGTTCTGAGTCACATGTTCCTGCAGCTGCCAGAACCCCTTTAACTGAAAGTTCTATTAGCATCTGTGTGTTTGGAAGCTCCTGGGCTGACATCCCCAGGTGGAGTGGGGTGGGGTGGCCTCACCAGCGTTCCGCCTCTTGAGTGACGACGCCCTTGCTTTGCAGAGCGGAAGTCTCGTCCACAGCTACCGAGGCACTGGGGGCATCTTCGAGGTGTGCTGGAATGCCCGGGGCGACAAAGTGGGCGCCAGTGCGTCAGACGGCTCCGTAAGCAGCACCCTGGGGTTTCCCCAGGCAGGAGAGGGGGGGTTGCAGGGAGGAGGGAGGGTTCGGGGAGGGTGGGCTCATGAATAGTCCAGACCCCTGAGACCCACGTGGGCGTACTCCCAGGGCCGTGATGGGCCTCGGAGACACTTGTTGGTGAGGGCAGCATCTGGGCTGGGCAGTGCTCTGGGACTGGACCGCTCTTCTTGCTTCCTGAATGATGTGTCCATTTTTTCCCCGGCGAATTGGTGGTTCTCAGCTGTACTGATTGCACCCCTGGAGACAGTGGAGGTGTCTGGAGGCCTTTGGGTTGTTAGTGCTTTTGGGGGTGGGGTGGGGGGATTGCTCGCACCTGGTGTGGAAACCAGGGCTGCTGCTGGAAGTCTGAGGGTGCTTGGGACCTCCCCCCACAGCAGAGAAGTGACCCCCACATCACAGGTGCTGAGACTGAGCAACTTGGTCCACCCTTGGCTTCAACCTTTGTGCTCCCACCGGAACCTTTGGTGACGAAGGCCCAACTTTCCATTCAGCAGGTCTCCTGGGTCCTAGGAACCCTATGCCGGTCCCCTGGGGTGTCTAGCTTTCTGCGCTTGGAATTGCCCTGAGATGTAGGGCAGGGCGCTGGCTGGCTGGCTGTCAGCCTGCACCCCCTGCCCCCTACCAGATGTGCGTTCAGGCTTCAGCTGCCATCTGCTCCACCGTGTAGGGGTCTGGTCTGTGATACCCATTGACGGCTGTGGCCTGGGGTTGGTTGCTAATGATGTTTAGACACTCCCCTGTCCGCTAGAGCTGGTTTGATTGAACCCTCTGGACTGTGTGTGAATAAAACTTTATTTATAAACAAGTGGACGGTGGGCCGGATTTGGTCCACAGGCCACGTGCTGTCCTGAGCTCTTAAGGGCGTCTTGTGTTGCCTCTCAAGATAACAGGCGCTTTTCTCTCTCCTTTCAGGTGTGCGTGTTAGATCTGCGAAAGTAAACACACACAGAAAAAAAAATATCATAGACATGAGAAGAGAATTCTAACGGACCAGCAGTGGATGTGTGGGGATGCAGCACTATTCAGACGCAATTCCGTCAGCTCCGAAACACACCAACCTGACCTTAGGGAGTGTCCTTTGAGACCAAGTCATCCCTGGCCACAGCAGTCTCTATTTTTTCTTTTTTTTTTTCATAACCTTCACTGAGAAGTTTAAAATGGAGAACAGACACGCAAGTCCTATCAAAGGGGGGGAAAGGAATGGTTTCCACCCGGAACGTCCAGCCCGGGGAGCCCGAAGCCCGCTTGACTCGGCGCGTGGATCGGCTTCCACCCAGAACAGGCTTGGATGGTTGGGAGGAATGAGAAAACGGGAAGCCTGTGCCAAAGCGAGAAGAGAGAGAGAAAAAATGCTGTGATAAACCAAGAGGGGAGGAAGGACTCCTCCCGCCAGTGGCTGGTTTTTTTTTTCCCCCTAGAAATTTGGACACTACAGTTAAAACTCTCACAAGGACGTTTGAAAGACCAGTTTGTATGGATGAAATGGGTACCTTTGTAATCCCAACAGTTTCTATTTTCTAGAAACTTTGTCCCCGTGGTTTTTCTATGGGCTGGAGTCCTGTCGTCTTGGTTGGTGGGGTGGAAGGGTGGCGGAGGTGGGGCGGGCCTTGGGTCCAAGGTGGAAGCTGTTACTGGGTGTCTTGCTTCTTTGCTGTGGTTTCACCCACCGGAGAGACAGCCCCCCTCTCTCTCTCTCTCGGATGTGGTGATGGTCTCTGATGACAGCTTTCCTGCCTGCATCTTCCCCCTCCCCTTCTCCCTTCCCCAGCCTCCTCCTCCTCCCCCTCCCTCATAGTTGCCTCCCATTTTCCAGTCTCAAGGGCACTTTCCGCGCATAATAAGTGCTTTATGTAAGAAGGCAGGGCAAGGGGGACTTTTTACAGGAGGGGGAAGAAGAAAAAAAAAAGTGACTTATAAAAGAAAGAGCCTGGAGTATTTTTGGAGAAGAAAAAAAAGATATTTTTTATGTTAAAACAATTTTAAAATCGTAAAATGGCCATTCAGACACGAGAGCTTTGTGTGATTCATATTTAACAAGGAAAAAAGAAACCTTTAAGAAGAGACAGGTAGAGGGGGTCCCTTTGCTTTGAGCTTGGTGAAGGCAGTGAGCGGACTCCGGGTAGACAGCTCTGGGGTCGGCTTTGGGGCTGGTCTGTGCGGCTGGAGAGGAAGACCCCAACCCCTTTTCTGCTCCAGGAAGACCTGGGCATTTCTTTTTTCTGGGTGCGTCAGACCGAAACAGTGGACAGGGGGTACCCTCGAACCCAAGAAACATTCCCAGAACCAGCATCACTGAAAGGGGGCCGTTGGAACCACCCTGCTCCACAACACCAATGCCCCCTCGTTCAAGACTGGGGCCCACCCACGGGGGGACCCACCCCCCCAAACCAGGAGCAGCTCGGCCAAGTCCCTCTAGGGCTGACCAACTGGAGGGGCCTCCGGGACCTCACTGGGTCTCATAGCGACACAAGTAATCGGGGAGAGGTTTTCAGTCCTGAGGGTGAATCAACAGAGGTAGGGTGTGTCAGATCACAGCCCATTTTCACAGTTTCCTTCCTCTGGCAGCAGGTCAGGAGAAATTGTCCTTTTTTTTAAAACAACGAATCTTTTTACTGTTTTTAAAAAAATATTAAAACATGGCTTTGTGTGTCCCGAGGGGAGTTTTCCTTTCCCTTGGGTCAGGTGATCTTTGTGCTTTTAATGGTGACGTGACCCCATGCCCACCCAGCTTGTAAATAGCGGCAGGGCCTCTGGGCTTATCCATCTTCCACCGGGGGTGGGGCTGGTAGTGGGTAGGTTGCAGCCCTTTTGTGTTCCAGCAACCGGCCTGGATGGTATTCGGAGATTGGTGGTATCTGTCCATAGACCCGAAAGCCAACAGTAAGGCGCAGCTAGGCCTTGGTGCAGAAGCTGGATTGTCCCAGGAGCAGCCCCTAAGCCAGAGTGCACTCATCTCTCCCAGCTCATTGTCTGCGTGGATCTGAGAGTTTTTCAACCGCCCCCCCCCCCATGGCAGACAACCAAAAGGCACTCTCTGCACAGGTTGGGTGTGTTCTCCAGGCTCTGCTATATCGAAACGTTTAACCTTTAAGAAAGTCAGTATTCTATTGGAGTCTCCACTCCCACCTTCGAAGATAGCAGATGCCTTCAGGGGTCCACGGATAATCACTGCTCTCCCCACCCCCCAAAATAATTAACTATGAGATGCAGTTTGCAGAGGTCTAGTTGAACACCATCTGGACCCCTCCCCCAGTGAAAACCTATCGCTGCCACACAGCAGCAGCTGTCCGGGGGTCCTAACGTGGTTTGCGTTTGATGAGCCAAATGCTGCTGGAGGGTGGCGAAGGTGGGATTCGGTAAAAAAGGCTCCCGAGAGGATCATCCCAGGGAGGTCAGTACGCAGTGTTTCCCAACTGTTGACGGGGGCCTCCTGGTAAACCTGTACCGGGCTGGAAGTTGCTGGGTTGGAGCCACAGGGGCTATAAGGCCAAGGATTGGATTCCGGGCGTGGCGATGACCTGACGCTGCTGAGGAAGGCAGAACTGCCCATGTACTATCGGGAAGAAGCCCCCGGGGTGGGGACCACGAGGAGGAGGCAGCTGGCGCCCCTGGAAACCATGCCTGCCCTGAGGCACGCCTGCTACACCCTCTGCCAGCGCGCAGTGGGCGCATCGCTTCATCCGTGCAAGCGGCTCCTAGACGTCTAGAGCGCTTCGCAGTCCTCAGTGTGCAGATGGGACCTTGGTGCTGAAAGCAGAGTAACGCGCAGATTTCACCCCCGGATCGTCCTTGGTGCCGGGGAGCTCGTCTTGCGCGCCCGCGCCGCCAGGGAAAGCGCGTCGGATCCCACTCGACGGCTACAGAACCGCGATGTTCATTCACTTTGTCTTTCTGAAAAGACATCTCGGAGCCAAGTGAAGTGCACTTTGTCGGGAGTAAGGGTCTACTTTGTTCCATGTTTTTTGTTTTTTTTTTAACCTTTCAGCCCACTTTTTTTTTTTTTTCCCCAATCGTGTTTCCCATCCAATGCAGAGTGTTTCCCTCCCGCCGCTCCCGGAGGTTTGTGAATGTCTGGCTTCTGCGGGTTTTATTGTCTGTGTCAGACGTACAGCCAGATGTCCTTCTGTCCGCAGCTTCTGTTCCATCCACACGGGCACCCCCCCTACCCCCGTTCCGTTCTCTCCACCAATCCCCGACTGCAACCCCCACCCTCACGCGCTCCCAGAAAGAATCACCGTGTGTGTGTGTGTGTGTGTGTGTGTGTGTGTGTGTGTGTGTGTGTGTGAGAGAGAGAGAGAGAGAGAGAGAGAGAGAGAGAGAGAGATGGC
>SJYC01040460.1:0-66759 GCA_006408675.1 Madoqua kirkii | reverse complement strand
GTGTGTGTGTGTGTGTGTGTGTGTGTGTGTGTGTGTGTGTGTGTGTGAGAGAGAGAGAGAGAGAGAGAGAGAGAGAGAGAGAGAGATGGCTGATTTGTTCCAAGAGAGAATCAACAGACCATATTCGGTTGTCTTGAATAAATTGCTCTATTTTGATAGAGAACTTTCCGCGTGTGCTTTCTTCTTCGTCCGGGGCGGCGTCTAAGGGGGGCCCACGATAATCTAACTCTGCTGCCTCAAGTCCCCAAGCTCTTTGTTTTGTTTTGTGTTTCTCCTGGAGAAATGGGCAGGAGCCGGGGCTGCTTTTACAACCGGTTGGTTATAAACCAGATGAAGAGACCACAGAGGTTGCAGACTTGCTATGGTGTGAAAGGCGAGCGTCCTTTTTTTTTTTTTTTGGTCACTAGTTTCCTTCTCGTTACTTTGTTTCAGGCTGGCAGTTTTAGAAAAGTTGAAAAGCAGATGGATATTCTCCTGTCTGCAGGCTTCGGTTGCTGGCAGTTTTGAGTTCCAGGATGAATAATAGTTAGAAGGATCTAAAGTCGTAGGGCTGCCCATGACCCGGCCCAACCCACGGTGCAGGCAGACACATGCAGACGGTTCCCTCTATGCCACTGTGATCAGTAAACAGAAGTGACATGGTCCCTTTGAAGCGATGCTCCCCTGGTGACAGGCAGCGGGGAGCTGACACAGAGGCGGCCAGACAGGCTGCATTTGGGCGTGCATGTGAGCCATCCCAAAGAGCTGTGTGTCCTCCAGCCACAAGCTGACCCTGCGTGGGAATCACGCCAGACCTGGGCTGTGCTTCTGCACCAGTGTTGCCCGGGTTGCAGACCTGCCTGGTTCTGTTTTTCTTCTCTCTCTCTCTCTCTCTCTCTTTTTTTTTTGTAAGCCTTCCCGAGCTGACCTGACCGAGGGTGCTTTCATGCGGCGGATCTGGGGTGAATCCCCACCCCCCCACCCTGGGGTGCACGTCGCAAGGCAGGACTTAACCACCGGTAAACGAGTGTGTTGGAACTCGGGCTTCCGTAGCTGAAGCAACACGCTGGTAGCCAGGCACAGCTCCAAGGAGGTCTCTTTGAGCTAGGACGAAAACTGGGTTGAGACCAGATTGCCCAAGCTTTTACCTGACTTTCTTCTCTATGGAACCCTCTGCTGCAGCGATTCTAAAAATATTTGTCCATTGAGAACCACACCCCCTTCCCCAATTTGTTTTGGGAATCTGAGTTTCCACTCATGGAGCAGAGACCTTGTTTGGGCTTTTTTAGGGGCCCACATCTGGGTGATGTTCCTAAAAGGTCTTCATACTCACGGCGAGCGTTCTGTGCACCTGTGGGGAATGGTGTTGGGAGCCTGCAAATCACTAGTTTACACGCCTGGGAAGGTGTGGGCAGCAGACATGGACCTTTACGAAAGACTCAGGATTGGGTGGAATTTTTGTTGTTTTTTTCCCCAGCGTGGCTCCCTTTTTCTGCAAAGTGTCTGCATCTACGTGCAAGGTAAGCAAAGGTAAGATACAGGTGCATATGCAGAGCGGCATGGCAAGTTGAGGGGAGGGACACTCCACAGAGGTGGGGGCTGTCAGGGACTGTTAAAAGTGTTACCTTCCCCTGAACCTTGAAGTTAATAATACTCGGGAGAATGGGAGCTCCTATAAATGGAAGCACTTATGCTTAAGCTGAGTCGCTGAGAGAAACTCCACCAAAACCGTGATTGTGAATGAGGAGGTAGGGAATCTTTGCAACAGGGCAATGAGTAGGCTCATTAAACACTTTCCAAGGCTATGGTTTTTCCAATGGTCATGTATGGATGTGAGAGCTGGACTATAAAGCAAGCTGAGCACTGAAGAATTGATGCTTTTGAACTGGGGTGTTGGCGACGACTCTTGAGAGTCCCTTGCACTGCAAGGGGATCCAACCAGTCCATCCTAAAGGAGATCAATCTTGGGTATTCACTGGAAGGACTGATGCTGAAGCTGAAACTCCAATACTTTGGCCACCTGATGCTAAGAGCTGACTCATTTGAAAAGACCCTGATGCTGGGAAAGATTAGGGCAGGAGGAGAAGGAAGATGAGATGGTTTGATGGCATCACAGACTCAATGGATATGGGTTTGGGTGGACCCTGGGAGTTGGTGATGGACAGGGAGGCCTGGTGTGCGGTAGTCTATGGGGTTGCAAAGAGTCAGACACGACTGAGCAACTGAACTGAACTGAAGGTGTGGGAAAGTGGAACTCATGTCAATGGACGTGAGTTCGAGTAAACTCTGGGAATTGGTGATAGACAGGGAGGCCTGGCATGCTGCAGTCCATGGGGTGGCAAAGTCGGACAAGAGAGTGACTGAAATGAGCTGAAAGTGAAACTGTTAGTTGCTCAAGTCATGTCTCACTCTTTGCTACCCCATGGACTGTGTGTAGCCTGCCAGGCTCCTCTGTCCATGGAATTCTCCAGGCAAGAATACTGGAGTGGGTTGCCATTCCCTTCTCCAGGGGAACTTCCCGACCCAGGGATCGAATCCAGGTCTTCTGCACTGCAGGCAGATTCTTTACCAGCTGAGCCACTGGACTCTGGCTAACGTAAGCCAGAAAGAATGGCTGAGGAGTATATTGAGCAGCTCTGGGGTATCCCAGGTGTTGTGGGCGGTGCAGATAGAGCTCGCTAGAGCCAGGCACCGAATCAGGCCCATGCAGGTAACACACAGCACTGGGGAGCTGCCCACAGCTCAATGCCGGATGCTGGGCTGGGGGCCCTAGGGGCTCACCCAGGCTGCCTTCCAAAGCAGACATGCCAGCTGCCAACCCCTCCCCGGTATTGCTTCTGCACAGGCCATTGCCTTGTGCGTCAGTTTCCAACGTAGCCTTGGGGCACAAGTCTCATGGGCCTTGCCAGACACACTCTAACTGCAAGGGAGCCTGGGGAAGCCAGCGGCTAGCATCTTTGTTCTAGAGTGGGGTTGGAGGTGTGTCTTGCTCGGCAGGAGGAACCCTCAGAGAAGAGGTCTCGGGGCCTCTCTGATGATTGGGGCAGACAGGATATCAATACAGAGGTTAAAAACCCACAAAGGCTCCAAAGTCCTTTTTACTGCTGCTGGACAGTTTGGGTCAAGGTGGCTGTGATGTAATAACAAGTGCAGTTTTAGGAGCGTGTGGGCCTGGGGTACCACGGTCACAGTTGTGGGATGCCCTGAATCCCATCTATGGCCCTATGACTCCAAAAGCACAAATCCAGAAGCAGCTTGGACAGCTTTTCCAGAGCAAGACAAGAGTCCTAATCTTGATGTGAATGAGGGTCACACAGAACAACTGAGGAAACAGTGTGTGCTTGTGCCATAGACTTACCTAGGTGGTTTGTGTCTCCTCTGTGCAGTGTGTACAATATTTTTGTCTCCAAATATGTATATACACATGTATGTTTATAACACATAAAGTCTGTAAACAGTCATCCACACTGCCCCGTGACAGCAGCTATGCAGGTGTGGAGGGCGTCCGTGGATTTTGGTATCCATGGGGGCCCCAAAACAAACCTCTCATGGATACCAAAGGACAGCTTTATATTATTCAGTTCAGTTGCTCAGTCGTGTCCGACTCTTTGCGACCCCATGAATTGCAGCACGCCAGGCCTCCCTGACCATCACCAACTCCTAGAGTTCACCCAGACTCACATCCATTGAGTCAGTGATGCCATCTAGCCGTCTCATCCTCGGTCGTCCCCTTCTCCTCCTGCCCCCAATCCCTCCCAGCATCAGAGTCTTTTCCAGTGAGTCAGGTCTTCGCATGAGGTGGCCAAAGTACTGGAGTTTCAGCTTCAGCATCACTCCCTCCAAAGAAATCCCAGGGCTGATCTCCTTCAGAATGGACTGGTTGGATCTCCTTGCAGTTCAAGGGACTCTCAAGAGTCTTCTCCAACACCACAGTTCAAAAGCATCCATTCTTTGGTGCTCAGCTTTCTTCACAGTCCAACTCTCGAATCCATACATATATTATATATGTAAAATTATGGAAAGTTGGAAACGTAGACAATGATCTGAGCAGAATCAGGTCCTAAGCCTATATAATCAAAGCTATGGTTTTTCCCACAGCCATGTGTGGATGTAAGAGTTGGACCATAAAGAAGGCTGAGTGCCCAAGAATTGATGCTTTTGAACTGTGGTGTTGGAGAAGACTCTTGAGAATCGCTTGGACTGCAAGGAGACCCAACCAGTCCATCCTAAAGGAGATCAGTCCTGAGTGTTCATTGGAAGGACTGATACTGAAGCTCCAATACTTTGGCCACATGATGTGAAGAACTGACTCCTTGGAAAAGACTCTGATGCTGGGAAAGATTGAGGGCAGGTGGAGAAGGAGACGACAGGGGATGAGATGGTTGGATGGCATCACTGACTTGATGGATGTGAGTCTAGGTGAACTCCAGGAGTCGGTGATGGACAAGGAGGCCTGGCGTGCTGCAGTCCATGGCGTCACAAAGAATCCAACCCGGCTGAGCCACTAAACTGAACTGAACGGAAGCTCCCTTAGACTGAATCACCACCGCTCAACACAGCTGAGGACCGAGCGAAGGCTAACCTGGTGGTCCAAGCCTGCCCTCCTCTGCCCCCTAGTGGTGGATGAAGAACTCGCTCCCAGGTGCGTCACCGGTCCCCGCATCATCACTTAGGTTAAACAAGAGCATTCGCTTAGACGTGTTATTCAGACAGACCCCAAGTGAGGCTGGGAGCTCGGACACAACTACTTCTTTTTTTATTATTGTTATTTATGAACTCTTCCAAGGACCTGGATCTGGCGTTGACATTAGAGCCAGATTAGAAAAACGGACGTCCACGGAGACTCCGGACAAGCTGCTGGTCTCCAGGGGAATCTGCCTTTCCTTCCCAAGCACGGGCTCACGGTGGGCCTCTGCATCACACAAAGGTCGCCAAGAAACACGCTCTTAACTGTGGCGGCAGCAAGGTCCAGGGGTGGGGCGGGGTGGGAGCGGGGGCGGCGCTACACCCCGCAGTGTGCTGACTGCGGGGCAAGAGCACCGTCGTTAAGGGATGAGAACCCTCGCGTCTGAAAGCACACACAGGGTCCAGACCCCCCTGTCTCGTCCTTTCTACGGGTCTCCTCGGACTTTCGGAAGAGAGTCCGCCGCCTTTCCGCCGCGGGACCCGCTTGCGATGTGGATTTCGATGGTGCTGCCGTCGGAACCTGGGAAGGAGGAAAGAGTGTCAGGGATTGGTGTCAGTACCCAGAACGCCTTTTACAACTTGCACAGCCGTATTAAAAACAGAAAAAAGAAAAATACACAATACGTCCACCTACGTGGGATTAAAGCATCCCAAAGGACAGAGCAAAGCCTATAGAATCATCTCGGGCAACTTGACTGATGTCATGACTGTATCCACCCCTACCTTGAGACACTCTCAGCCAAACCCTGTGGACGCTGCGAAGCAAATGGAAACCGCGCCTGTTGACACCCCGCAGCTTCGGGGCCCTGGGACTTGTGCTAAATCAGGGGTCCCGATATCTCAGTGCTCTGTGATGCTGGGGTGGGGGGGGGTCACTAGGGCGGTGGGGCTACATGGTCACCCAGCCACCACTTTTGCACAATTCCAGGAGGTGCCCAGAGGCCTTCTCTTGCTAAAACTGAGAGTGGCCTTTTCACCGATGATGCCCTGTGGTTGGAGGAGGGGGAAGGGTGTAAGGAGCAATCACTGGAATAAAAGCCAGGCATGACTTGCCAAAAGCGTACTCCTAGAGGCCTGTTTCATCCATGCCATCACACCTTCCTCTGCACTCTGTGGGAACAGATGTGAGGATTATTCTCTCGGGGCAGAAATACCCAGGCTTGAAATACCCAGGCTTGCCTGCTGTTGTGCCAGGTTCTACGGTGTGTGTGTATGTGTGTGTCAGGAATAAGCCATGGAAGACATAGGGAAGGGTGGCCTTGTCAGCTGTGTGTGAGGCAGTGACTGCCCTTGCTGAAACCTCCAAATCCCAAATTCTCTCAACCTATACACCCTACGAACGGCTGCAGCCTGTTCCCATCATGACCCTCTGCTCACTTACCAACTTTAGGCACAGGCTTCTTTACACCCAAGCTCAGTCCTGCCACAGGGCCTTTGCACGTCCCCTTTTCTGCCTATGAAGCTCTCCTGATGTTCCCGTGGCTCCCTCCCACGCTGCACTCAGATCTCAACTCAAATGTCGCTTCATTCTCAAAGTGGTGTCCCAGATACCTTGCTGAAACCAGTCTCCTGCCCTCTACAGATATGCCATTGTTCACAGCACTTCCTTTTTCCTTTCTAACTTTTTAAATTTCGATGACGTCCAACATTTTTTCCCCTTGAGTCGCTTGTGCTTTACGTGCATCATTTTAAATGATTTGTCTGTAGCTGTGCTGGGCAGGTGTTGCTGTGCGTGGGCTTTCTCCAGGTGCAGGAAGTGGGTGTGTCATTGTGATAGCTTTTGTTGTTGCCGAGCACGGGTTTCAGTAGTTATGGCTCACAGGCCGAGTAGTTGGTGGCACACAGGCTTTGCTGCCCCATGGCATGTGGGGTCTTCTTGGATCTGGGATCAGACCGGTGTTCCTTGCATCGCAAAGCTAATTCTTAACCACCAGACCACCAAGAGTCCTTCACAGCAGCAGGGATCACCAAGGAGCCACTGGAGTCCTTCATAGCACTTCCTGCTCAGTACTTACGGTGCATGGGCTTAGTTGCCCCGCAGCATGTAGCATCTTCCTGGCCCAGGGATCGAACCCTTGTCCCTGGCACTGGCAAGTGGATTCTTCCATGGACCACCAAGGACGTCCTTCGGTTCTTTGTGATTTTCATTCTGTCTCTGCCGCTAGCATGGAGAGTCTCAGTGGACGGTGCATTTCTCTCTCTCAGTCGCCGTAGTGTGTGTGACCCCTGACACATAGAAGGTGCTCCATGAACAAATGCGAGATGCATAAATCCTGTGGGGTCGTGGCCTCGAAACAGGGGGAGGCCACACGGGTCCCTTGAGCATTAAGACACTAATGTATCAGGACAGGCAGAAATGAGCCCCATTTAACATGTGCAGAGCTTTGGAGAATACTCAAGGAAGAGAAGAGAGAGCCTCAGGGATGTGAATACCTGGAGAAGCCCGAGATGCAGGACGAGGCCACGACTATGACCAAGAAAAGCCAAGTGTGTGCCTGCAGCCTTCCCACGACCACCCCATGAAAAACCCCACGGTTTCGTAGGGTCCTCCCAGGGCAGGATGAAGATGCGTCCGGGGGGGCTCTAGGTCAGGGTAGGTCACACCAAGAGTGATGAGCCCCCAGAGAGCAGAGGAATTTAGAAGATGGGTGGAGGGGGAAGGGCTCACACCAATGGGCATGGACCCTGCAGCCCCATCTCAGGAAGAGTCAGGTTGTCCTCGAGATGGTGGGAGCAGCTGTTTGGCTGGAGTGGAGAACGCACTCCTCCTGGAGGCCAGGCAGTCAGTTCAGTTCAGTCGCTCAGCCATGTCCAGCTCTGCGACCCCAGGGACTGCAGTCCCAATCTGCAGTTGTTTTGGAGCCAAAAAACATAAAGTTTCTCAGTTTCCACCGTTTCCCCATCTATTTGCCATGAAGTGATGGGACCAGGTGCCATGATCTTCATTTTCTGAATGTTGAGCTTTAAGCCAGCTTTTTCACTCTCCTCTTTCACTTTCATCAACAGGGTCTTTAGTTCATTTTCACTTTCTGCCATCAGGGTGGTGTCTGTGTATCTGAGATTATTGATATTTCTCTTGGCAATCTTGATTCCAGCTTGTGCTTCTTCCAGCCCAGCATTTCTCATTATGTACTCTGCATAGAAGTTAAATAAGCACGGAGACAATATACAGCCTTGATGTACTCCTTTCCCAATTTGGAACCAGTTGGTTGTTCCATGTCCAGTTCTAACTGTTGCTTCTTTACCTGCATATAGGTTTCTCAAGTGGCAGGTCAGGTGGCCTGGTATTCCCATCTCTTTAAAAAATTTCCACAGTTTGTTATGATTCACACACTTATAGACTTTGGCATAGTCAATAAAGCAAAAGTAGATTTTTTTTTCTGGAACTCTCTTGCTTTTTTGATGATCCAGCAGATGTTGGCAATTTGATCTCTGGTTCCTGCGTCTTTTCTAAAGGCAGATCGAACATCTGGAAGTTCACAGTTCAGTATTCCTGAAGTCTGGCTTGGAGAATTTTAAGCATCACTTTACTAGCGTGTGAGATGAGTGCAACTGTGTGGTAGTTTGAGCATTCTTTGGCATTGCCTTTCTTTGGGACTGGGATGAAAACTGACCTTTTCCAGTCCTGTGGCCACTGCTGAGTTTTCCAAATTTGCTGGCATATTGAGTGCAGCACTTTCACAGCGTCATCTTTTAGGATCTGAAACAGCTCAGCTGGAGACCAGGCACCAGCTAGGAAGACGACTTCTGGTTCCAAAACTGAATTCCTGCTGGAGGCGCTTCACAAAGGCTTTGATTTCCCACAGGGTCACCCCACACTCTTTACCCTCACATCCTGAGCTCGTGGGAACTTGTGTGCAGTTTTTTAGTTCTTGCAGAAAGACCATGGCCTGGAGGTTCACAGTGGCTGTGATCCAGGTCTCAGTTCAGCATCCACCCTCGAGACCTGACACTTTAGGGCACACTCCACATCCTGTGGTTTTTTTGTTTCTCCTGAGTTTTTGCATCCTTCGCTGCCCCCTTGGGCTCCACAAAGGAGACCCCTTCTTGTCACAACCACTCTGTGAGTCTCAGATGCCAGCACCGTTGCAGATGACCCCTGACGCCCCAAGCCTAGCCCAGCCTGGGCCGAGCTGGTCTGCTGTCTGCACCGAGTGCTTTCCAGCACGTCTGACCTTCCACGGGCTCCTCGTCTGGTCTTAGCAAATCCACCAAGGCCGTGGTGGGTGTGCACTCATTCCGCATGGGTGCTGTGTGAATACCTGAGTGTCCTTGCAGCAAGTGCAGCTGCTGGTGACCTCAGAGTGCCCAAGGGCTGGGCCTCCTTCCTAGCAACTCCCAGCAGTGAGCCTTACAAGTCCAGGCAGGCTCTTGGGAGCTTCCTCGCTCCGTGTAGACCTACCATTTGGGGAGGCATGTCACCTCTTGGGCCCTGGGCCACTGTGCTTGGAATCCTTGACACCTCTAAGCCCTAAATTGGCAACCCCAACCAGGAGGTACGGAGCATAAGCTATAGAGGACGTATGACACCTAGCCCCGCATCCCCTTCAAGCTGCGGAACTGTCTTCAAGGTTTCGCCAGCCTGACAGATTGGAGGCCCTGGGGTCTGTTAACTCCCACACTCCCCGGGCAGTGGGAACCCATGGAACCTCCAGGAGTTATGTGGACCGCATGTGGGTGGCAGGAAACAATCTGAGACAACTAGATGGATGAGACAGAATAGAAACGTGGAAGGTAACGGGGAAGCGTGGGAGCGAACAGGGAACTCTGAAGATCAAGGGAAGGCTGTGCAAAATAGAACTGTGTGGGGGGGAAAACAAAGACGAAACAGGAAGTGCAGGGCAAGACAAGGTATTGTGAGAGTAACAGGTGCAGAGGAGGAGCACACTGCAAGAGGGGGACGAGGGGTGACGAGGGGGAAAGAGAACCGTGGGGAAGCGTGGAATTCTGGAGAGAGAAAGGAACTCCTGGAGCCACGGAACTGTGCTCCGAGGAAACAGAGAGACGGGAGAGACAGAACTGTGAGAAAGGCTGCTGTGGCAAAGGACAAGGACTTGAGGGAAGAGATACAGAATTGTCAGAACAGAAAATTATGGTTACCAAAAGGTACGCGTGAACGGGTCTGGCCGCTCGCCGCTCAAAAGCCAATAAGCGGGCCAAGTTGGTGGAAAGGAAAGATTTGCTATATTTCAGATGCCGGCAAGTACAGGAGAGGGTGGCAGACGTCTGTCTAAGGGCCAGCCCCTCGACAGGCAGAGGGTGAGAGCTTTTGTAGACAAAGTGGGGGGGGGGGGGTCACATGCAGAAACAGTACAGTCACCTCTGACAGTCATCTTCGCCGACAAGCAGCACCGTGGTTGTTTTAGGTACAGATAATCTTTGCTTCCCCGGGGGCATGTGTTCCTATGTCTTTGCGGTCAGTTCTCGGAACTGTTGGCAGCTCAAGTCCTGGACACAGTCGGGTCATCATGTAGTTAGCATTTCCACCTGGTGTGCCTGGGTATCTATAGGACAGCTCCCAGGAGGTGGCTCAGAATATTACCTATAGCCCCTTCAGAAAGAACTAAAGTTCCTTGTGTGTGTGCGTGTTAGTCACTCAGTCATGTCTCTTTGTGACCCCATGGAGCCCACCAGGCTCCTCGGTCCATGGGGTTCTCCAGGCAAGAATACTGGAGTGGGTTGCCCTTCTCTTCTCCAGGGGATCTTCCTGACCCAGGGATCGAACCCGGGTCTCCTGCCTCGCAGGCAGATTCTTTGCCGTTTGAGCTACAGTGGAAATCTCACTACACTTAACGAGTACATTTTTATTATTTGGTCTCCTTTGATGGTTTCCCTTTGTTTCTAGCACTTCTCACCTCTCTGATTAAACTGATTCTTTGACTAAGCTTCTCCAGCAGCAGCAGGCAGGCAGAGAACGTGACGGAATGGTGGGCAGTAACGGGCAAGGATCGTGGTCTTGCTTTGCTTTATTTCGGGGAAAGCGTGTTGTAGGAGAGACTGGTCATCGTGAACAAGAGGCTTAGGGGAACCCTAGGAGATTTTTGTGTAAGAATGAATGATTTGGGGATGAATAGGCAGTTGTGGAAAAGAAAAAGACAAAGATGAGAACAGAAAATCATAGAAGAATAAAATGGCAGAAGAACGGAAATGTGGTCGGGAACAGAACCCTAGGAGATAAAATGGTGATCTGAGACTGACCACAGAGAGCAAAGAGCTGTGGGAAAGTAAAAGCATTCGAAAGAGGAATTATGGAATGAAACAGAAAGCTGTGGGAAAATGGAGAGTTGTGGGCAAGACAAGGATTATGGGGAAGAAAGAAAATTGTGGGAGAAGTGTAGAGTTGCGGAAAAGACACGGGGTTGGAGAGAGAAGTAGGGAATTACGGAGAAATACAACTTTGTGGGAAACACAGGGGATTGCATGGAGAAGGAGGAAGAATGGAAAGGCAAGGGATTATTGGAAAGATGGGAGGGCTTGTGGGAAATCCTGATTCTTTACAAAGATGCTCCTCGTATTTGGCACTCAAGTTGTCATCACAGATCCTCTCACTGTGAACCATCACCAGTCGTGAAAGTGAAGTCGCTCAGTTCTGTCCGACTCTTCCTGACCCCATGGACTGTAGTCCCACCAGGCTCCTCCATCCATGGAATTTTCCAGTCACTAGGTTAGTCCTACGAGCAAATTAAGCGTTCTATCTCCGCTCCGAAACCTTAACTGGCCTTTTGCTGGCTCCAAGATAAAAATGCAGAATCGGTAAACACCCCTTGACGGATCTCTTTCCCACCTGCTTCTCTCCAGCTTCCCACCGCCAAACTACATGCAAGTTCAGCTTTTATTTATTTATAAGTCTTTATTTGTAAGTTCCCCACGCCATACTTCTCAGAGACATTCACACCCCAGCCCTCGCCTCAGCTAAAATGGTGTTGAGTGGGTTGCAAGCGCTCAAGGAATATTTGTTCAAAATCAGTTGACTTCTCTGTTAAGTGGCAAGTAAGTGTCAGCCACCGCATTAGACTCTTAATGATGGAGGCTCGGTGGGTGGAAGCCTGTTGGCCTGGAAGTGAATTTTAAAGTAGCAGATAGAGGCTTAAGGATATGATAAACAGGTCAAGCTTCGTCCTAACAGTTCAGACAGGGAGAGGCCTAGCCATACTTACCGCTTCGAGTTTGTATCTCTGGGTTTTTCTCTGACATGTAACAGTATTTTCTGTTTTATGAAAGCAAAGTGGCTGGAAAGGAGAAAGGAAACACGCCCGAGATTAAGGCAGCCTTATCTCATTTCCGAGATTACCACTCTATTCGAAAAGGTCCCTGGTTCCTGAGGGTTCTGGCCTCAGCATACAGCCTGTGGTATAGACACGGGGGTCTTGCAAGTGGGAGTCGTTCTCTTTGCTCACTTGTACCCACATCTTTAACTGTGGTGTTAGACAAGACCCTTAAGAGTCCCTTGGGCTGCAAGGAGATCCAACCAGTCCATCCTGAAGGAGATCAGCCCTGACTTTACTTTCACTTTCAAGCTTTAAAGAAACATTATTTGGGCCTTAAACTGATACTTTCATCCTCCATATCAGTTGGGTTAATGGGCATAACCCCAAATCAGATGAAAAGTGAAAGTGAAGTCGCTCAGTCATGTCCGACTCTTTGCAACCCCACGGACTGTAGTCCACCAGACTCCTCCATCCACGAGGTTCTCCAGGCAGAAGACGGAATGGGTTGCCATTTCCTTCTCCGGGGGAATCTTCCCAACTCAGGGACTGAACCTTGGTCTCCAGCATGGTAGGCAGATGCTTTACCATCTCAGCCACCAGGGAAGTCCCCATTAGATGAACAGGAGTTGAAAAAGAGGACTGATGTGAGGACCACGGTGCAACAGTCTTGCAATTAAGAGGATACAGCGGGAATAGCCAGCGACGGGTGACCTGCATTTCATCTTAAACGCCCCCGGATGAAGTGGACAGACCAAAACTGGACAAACCAAAACTGCATGTAAAAATCTTCAGAGGTCAGGCTGCCTACTGTTCATTGTCTTGCAGCACATGGCAGTGCTGGGTGAGAAACGACCGTTTATCTCAGACTCAGAATGTCATGCACCCCAAGGCAGAGCTAATGATCATTAACGCAAGGCTACGGTGCTCAGTAGTAGGAAAGGAAAGATCCCCTGGAGGAGGGCCTGGCAACCTGCTCCAGTATTCTCACCAAGAGAATGCCCAAGGTCAGAGGAGCCTGGCAGGGGTGACAGTCCCTGGGGTCGCAGAGAGTTCAACAGGACTGAAGCCACGTGGCACGCAGGCAGAGGAAAGGCTCATATTACAAGGAGAGGTGAGTGACGAGCTGCAAGATTAAGCTGGTCCCTTTCCACTCATGCCCTGAAGCTGGTTCCAGAAATCAGGGCAGAGAGCCTCCTGGTCATTGACAAAGGAGCTCCTGGGGAGCCTGGAGCCCCCAACCTAGGCCTGCCTCTGCCCAGAGGCTCTTACCTTCAGAAAGCAAGCTCAAGGCCTCATCGGAAGTGTGTGCACTGCCTGGCAGCTCCTTCTTGGGAGCGGGGCTTTCCCCGGGCTCGTGGGGGTCCTCGGGGGATGGGGGAGCCCCCTCGGTGGCTGAGGTGGTCATCGAGTCCCACTGGATCTCCTTGCTGGGACCTGGAAGTGTCAGGTGGCAGCCCATCCAGCCGTAGAAGGCCAGGGACAAGAGGAAACCTTGGGCTGGATTCAGGATCCCCTGGAAGGAGGAGAAAGAGATGGCATATAAGTCAGGGTGCTGACGGGCATTGGAGCTCACAAGGGTGACTTCGGTCCACAAGGCTGGCCTCAACTGGGGCACGCCCTGTTGGCTAGTTTGGGCCAAGAGAGAGATTGGCTTGGAGGTGCTGGGCCTTCAGAGGTGCGTGGGGGACACAGGAGACCAGGGGGGTGGAGAGGAAGGTCCCGGGCATCAGCCCAGCGATGTGGGTTGTCTAGAACGCTTCATGTTTATGGACAGTGTTCCAAGGGATACCTCCAACTCTGTGGCTTTCTCCGTCTGCAACATTTCTTCCAGAGAAATTCCCAGATATCCTTAGTCTGCCTGAAAAGTTCGAGACACTTGCTAAACTGACTTAGCAGAGTCACATGCGTTTAATAATGATGCCAACACTGAACGCGCAGGCATTTAATTGGGGACACAGTGCACCTCTCCACTCGTTTACTTGCTAAGCGGTTTCCAACTCTTTGCAAGTCCATGGACCGTAGCCCGACCAGGCTTCTCTGCCCATGGGATTCTCCAGGCAAGAATACTGGAGTGGGCTGCCAGGCCCTTCTCCAGGGGATCTTCCTGACTCAGGGATCCAACTGAGGTCTCCTTCATTAGCAGGCGGATTCTTTACTGCTGAGCCTCCAGGGAAACCCAGGCACCTCGCCACTAACAGCTCCTGTATGGAGTTTTTGTAGCGGAGACACAATATATTGGACACATCAAGAACAATGTATTCGTAAGCTTTCCACCTGATTATGGTGGTGTGTTTCTAGGCAATATTGTTGCCTACATGTGTGATTAGGTAGTGGAAATGAGTATAATCTCTACATCCTGCATTTTTCACTTATTACGAGATTTCAGAATTGTCATATTTTACATTGTCATTTTCAACATCTGCATACCATTCCCTCACGATCAAAGACAGTGATTTACTGAACCATTCCCTTTTATTTAAAAAAAAAAAGTGTGGGTTGTCTAGAATGCTTTATATTTATGGATAGTGTTCCAAGGAATACTCCAACTCTATGGCTTTTTCAGTCTGAAACACTTCTTCCAGATAAATTCCCAGATGTGTTTAGTCAGCCTGAAAGGTTTGAGACGCTTAATGATGCCAATGCTGAACGCACAAGCTAGCTCATGGACCACAGCCAGGTAAGGGGGCCCCGCAACCGCTTCAACTCACTGCATATTTAAATAACACATAGATCATACTGCTCAGGGGTTTCCATCCTGTCTGAGTTTTTTACTTCTTCTTTAGGAAGTACATTTAAAATCAAGACTGACCTACCATCATGAACCACGTGGTCTTGGCTGCGTTTCTGACCTGTTTCAAAGCGCTGCTGTTGATATCCGGTTGCATTTCAAGATAGAACAAAAGGCTTTCGTTGATGACATTTGAGAACCAGCTGTGAGACAGAAAATGGGCCACAGGTAAAGAGAACATGCGATATCGCTCTTTTTTTTTTTTTGCTTATTTTTAATGGGAGGATAATTGCTTTGCAACATCATTTTTTTTCAATGCCAGAGGTCAGGGGACATGTCTGCACACATGACTGTTGAGTCACTCCATCATGTCTAACTCTTTGAAACCCCAATGGACTGTAGCCCACCACGCTCCTCAGTCCATGGGATTTCTCAGGCCATTTCCTCCTCCAGAGGATCTTCCCAACTTAGGGATTGAACCCACACCTCCAGCATTGCAGGCAGATTTTTTAATCCACTGAGCCACCTGAGAAGCCCCAGGGAACATGTCTCCCAAGACCTAGAAGTCTGGGAGGGGTGACCAAGTAGCTACAGGAGAATTCGACGAGAATTAGATGTCAGAGATGGCATCCCCCTCAGCCAAAAGCAGAGACCAGGAGACCCTCCGATGGTCACAGTCAACACCATATCGGGTGGAAGGTTCTAGCACATGTCAAATAGCCCAGAAGTCACTCCTCCTTTGATGAGCAAGCTGACGTCTTAACGGAGGCCAACACGAACCTTGATGTTTTACCTCAGAAATTTCTGACGTTAGTGTCGGCAAGTCGGAAGTTGGAAGTTGGCAGGCTTGGGGTATTTTTAGAGGGAGGTAACTCCCGGGTCTCCCAGGAGAATGTCCAAACCAGCCTCCTCCCATCAGATAAATTATTAACACGTGTGCGCTGTCTTGCAAAGCACTCTGTCGCTGCAGCGAAGGGCTTTCTGATTTGGTACTTGTCACAGGTCTATTTGCACAGAGCAAACTCACCTGAAATGCTGGAGCAGACTGCCTGTGGGGGACAGGGCGGGCCCACTGAGGAGATGGAGACTGCTCTCTACTCTTCTTGTCTTTTTTTTAATTTTTATTTTTAGCTGCTTTTTTGGCCGTGGCACACAGCTTTCGGGATCTGAGTTTCCCGAACCAGAGATGGAACTCTTGCCCCATGCAGAGGGAGCTTAGAGTCTAACCACGGGACTGCCTGGGGAGTCATGGTTTCTGTCCTTGTTGCCCTGAGCTGTGAGTCATCACACAGACACGGGCCGGCGCCCCTGTGTCTCATCAGATACAGGAATCCTGCTGTCAAGATATGCAGGGACTTCCCTGGCTGTCCCAGTGGTCAGGATTCGGTACTTTCAGTGCAAGGGATGAGGGTTCAATCCCTGGCCGGGGAAGTAAGATCCCACATGCCTCACACTGCAGCAAGAACCAAAACATTAATTCATTAAAAAATAAAACAAAGATGGATGCAAAAATAAAAGATGGCTTTAGAAGGCATGATGAAGCATTTGATTTGCATGTAAACCCCTGGCAACGGGACAATACTCTGGAAGCAAGTGGTTGGGGATGTGACCATGTTAAAGTGAGGATTTTCTGTTCTCAGGGATTCTCTGTAATTTGAGCGGACGTGAATTTCTTTCCAGAAGGTTACGGCTGTAGACTGGCCTTCCTGTCTGGACAGCATTGCCTCCGGGGCCATCTGGACAAGCCTCAAAAGGTTTCGCCTCTGGAACTCAGGTCACGCTTGGGAAGGCATCTTACAAGTGGTTTGCATTTCAGTTCCCAGTGACAGTTTCAGGAAACAGAAACCCATTACCAAAGATGAGAACCAGCATGATTTTGAAGAATCGGGTCTTGACCAAGCCTCCCATGCGTCTCTCGTTCTCCGTGTAAATGCCTTGTCTTCCCTTCAGTAAGGAGGCCACTGTGGAGAGCAGAGGGGAATGGTGTGAGATGTTCACGATCTACAAAGGCCAGCAAACCGGATGGGACCCCGCAAGTCACCCCGGAAAGCAGGAGGCAAGATACCAGCCATGCCTCTCTCACCACTGCGTGGGGCGGGGCGGGGCGCTTCTCAGACACTCGAGGGAACACCTAGCTTTTAAAGCTTTACTTTGAAGTCTTTGTGGCTTCCCTGATAGCTCAGCTGGCAAAGAATCCGCCTGCAATGCAGGAGACCCCAGTTCGATTCCTCCAGTTCCTTCCTGGAGAAGGGAGAGGCCACCCACTCCAGGATTCTGGGGTTTCTCTGGTGGCTCAGCTGGGAAAGAATTTGCCTGCAATGCGGGAGACACGGGTTCAATCCCTGGGCTTGGGAAGATTCCCCCTGGAGAAGGGAAAGGCTACCTACTCCAGTATTCTGGCCTGGACAATTCCTCAGTCTTTAAGGTCCATGGGTTCACAAAGAGCTGGACATGACTGAGCAACTTTCACTTTCACTTTTGAAATTGTTTAGATTTATATAAGATATACAGAGATAGTAGAGTCCCCATATAGCTACAGCCAGCTGCCCCCCAGTGTTAACGTCTTCCGCAGCCACACTCACAACCACACGTTGGTCAGCATGAAGAACACAACGCTGGTACAGTGCTGTTAACTACACTCCCAATTTTATCTGGATTTTATTCATTTAGGAACTGTATTTTTAACAGGTTATACTTCTTACCTTTATAATAAAAATTATTTTTATGAATATAAGTATAAAAAAATATTTTTATTGTAAGAATACTTCACTAGGGGACTTGTCTGGTGATTCAGTGGTTATAAGATTCCATATGTCCAACAAAGAGGGTGAAGGTTTGATCTCTGATCAGGGAACTATAATGCCCCATGCTGAAAGGTGAGCCAAAACGTTTAAAAATAATAATAATTTATCCTTGATTTCTTTCTTTCTTTGGCCAAGACTCTCTGCACGTGGGATCTTAGTTCCTCAAACAGGGATTAAACCCAGGCCCCAATGCAGTGAAAGCGTGTAGTCCTAACCCCCGACCTCCAGGGGAGTCTCATACCTGCTATTTTAAAATGTTGAAAGAGTTAACATCCCTCCTTTAGACAAGCTGAATAATACTAAAAAAAGTTTAGAAAAAAATCAATAACCTATCATCCCCCCAAAGACAACTAGTGTTAGCATCTTAGTGTATTTCTTTCCAGTGTTTTTTTCCTACACTTCGTTTTCCTTTATTTGATGTCATTGAATCACTATTTTTTAATGACTATGTTTTAATGCAATGGTTTTAAAAAAGCTATATCTGGCTCAGATGGTAAAAGCGTCTGCCTACAATGCGGGAGGCCAGAGTTCAATCCCTAGGTTGGGAAGATCCCCTGAAGAAGGAAATATCAACCCACTACAGTACTCTTGCCTGGAAAATTCCATGGATGGAGAAACCTGGTAGGCTACAACCCATGGGGTGACAAAGAGTCAGACACGACTGAGCGACTTCACTTTCTTTCTTTCTAATACACCATGGGGGTTGTGTGTTTTTAAATGTTTATTGCAGTAGAGTTGATTTCCAATGTTGTGTTAGTGACAGGTGTACACATACTGGTTTTCAAAGCAGATACGAAGAGACCCAAAGAGCCTTGGTGATGTTGTCTCCCTAAGTAGCAGAGCATAAAGTTCTGCAATCCACCGTCGATACTCCAGTGACCTTTCTGCGGAGGTGTGTTTCTTAATCCTGATTCTGCCCGTGAGGGACCGACAGGGCACAAGCGGGCTGGAGACTTGCCCCGGGGCTCATCTCCTCAAGGATGGGGTAGGGGGCTGGAATGCAGTCCCCCTCCTCTGGGTCTGCTGATTCACCTTCTTGCCCAGATCTTTCTGGTGCCTCTGATTCATGTCCCGTGGGTCCCTTCCTGCTTCCTGCCAGCTGGGAGAAGACACGGGCCCAGACAACATGGGGATAGCCGTGTCCATCTCCGCCCCTTGCCAACAGCTGACCTTTCCTTTCCTCTCCTGTTCCCATCTCCCCCTCCGCCAGTTTTCAAGGACGCTGGGTCTTTGGGGGCACGCCAAGGACAGACCCAGGATGAGTCCAGGTAGAAGGGAAAAAGTCCACAGGTCCCAGGGCTGTGCGCTAACGGATGCTGGCAAAGACTTCATCTGGCCTGTGACTGAGTAGGTCTGCTCCCTGTCACTGATGTGAACCCACTCTCTCCCCAGCTGTACTCTGCTAGTCTCTGCAGCATGACGGATGAGGTCAGGGATCCTAGATAATGACTGGGGCCCAAGACCTGGGGCTCATCCCCGTGGCCTCATCCCCAGGGGAGCTTCCCTGCCCTTTACCTGCAGTCACTGTCTTTCGGAATAGGATGGGGTTGCCCACGAGGACCAGCAGCAGCGGCAAGTACGTGGTGATGTAGTGGGGGATGGCGTGCTCCAGGCCCCTCTCGCACCTGGTCGGGGGTCGGGGGTCGGGGGAGAGAAAAACTGAGGCATTCTCCAACAGTGCGGCTTTACCTGGAATAACCCGCCGCTTTATCTGAAAGCCGAGATAAGGGGACCCAGAGCGCAAAGGGGAATGCACAGATCACTTCTGGCTCCCGTAAGGAAACCTGACTCACATCTCCTCATGTCTGTGGACAAGCAAGTAAGTCACAGAAGGAGAAGGAGGATCAATCACAGTTCTGTCTTATCTCAGAAAGCGGGCCGATTTTCAAGTTGCCCGCCGGAAAAAATGTAGACAGGAAAAGATGGGATGGTGGATGCCCACCCCTACCACAACCCCTCTGTGGGACCTCTGCAAAGAAAACACACACAGTTCAAGCAAGACAAAGGCACTCAACAGACTGGTTAGGTCTCAGCACTTTACTACATGCTAGGCCTGGCTGACATCATCAATAAGATCCAAACTCTGCCCTTGAACAACTGAAAACACCCAAGCTTCCTATTCTCAGGACACTTGTTCTCAAGGTGACCCATATTCATTTTGGTGATTCTTTTCAAAAAGAAAGACAGGAATGTCTACTGATGGGTTGGGAGACTCATCCGTCAGCAACAGGACTTGGTGGTGTGCCACACACAGCTATGGTACCAAGGCCGGGAGTGTCACTGAACAAATGCATAATGTAGAGAAAGTGGCAAAGGGGGAGAGGGCATCCAAAGGAGAAGTTGCTCAGGTCCGACCCCAGATGAGGTGGAAAACCAGAGGAAGGCGCAGCCCTGGAGGCCCGGGAAGACGGCATGATAAAGATGCCGGGGCTTTCATCAGTATGGAGTGCGCACGCCAGAGATGAAAGTGGCAGGAGAAGGCGTGAAACCAGCCATGAACAAGGCAGTGCCCACCTTTTGTTGCCCTAAGGATGGCAATACCATGTGAAGATGGGGCACTCTTCCTTTAAATTAAGCTTTCTTCTTCAGCTGTGAAAGCTAAACCATGGTCTACAGGGCTTGAGGGGAGAAAGGGAAACAGGAGGAGCAAAACATGAGATTTGAATGATGAGGGACAGATGAGTGAGGGTGGGAGCCTGCATAGTGCTCTGAGGATGCAAACAATGAAGGGTGGAGATGATGGAGGGTGCAGAGGAGATGATAGAGGGTGATAATACTGGAGGGTGATAATGAAATTAAAAGACTTACTCCTTGGAAGGAAAATTATGACCAACCTAGATAACATATTCAAAAGCAGAGACATTACTTTGCCAACAAAGGTCCGTCTAGTCAAGGCTATGGTTTTTCCAGTGGTCATGTATGGATGTGAGAGTTGGACTGTGAAGAAGGTTGAGGGCCGAAGAATTGATGCTTTTGAACTGTGGTGTTGGAGAAGACTCTTGAGAGTCCCTTGGACTGCATTTTCAAAAAGAAAGACAGGAATGTCTACTGATGGGTTGGGAGACTCATCCGTCAGCAACAGGACTTGGTGGTGTGCCACACACAGCTATGGTACCAAGGCCGGGAGTGTCACTGAACAAATGCATAATGTAGAGAAAGTGGCAAAGGGGGAGAGGGCATCCAAAGGAGAAGTTGCTCAGGTCCGACCCCAGATGAGGTGGAAAACCAGAGGAAGGCGCAGCCCTGGAGGCCCGGGAAGACGGCATGATAAAGATGCCGGGGCTTTCATCAGTATGGAGTGCGCACGCCAGAGATGAAAGTGGCAGGAGAAGGCGTGAAACCAGCCATGAACAAGGCAGTGCCCACCTTTTGTTGCCCTAAGGATGGCAATACCATGTGAAGATGGGGCACTCTTCCTTTAAATTAAGCTTTCTTCTTCAGCTGTGAAAGCTAAACCATGGTCTACAGGGCTTGAGGGGAGAAAGGGAAACAGGAGGAGCAAAACATGAGATTTGAATGATGAGGGACAGATGAGTGAGGGTGGGAGCCTGCATAGTGCTCTGAGGATGCAAACAATGAAGGGTGGAGATGATGGAGGGTGCAGAGGAGATGATAGAGGGTGATAATACTGGAGGGTGATAATGAAATTAAAAGACTTACTCCTTGGAAGGAAAATTATGACCAACCTAGATAACATATTCAAAAGCAGAGACATTACTTTGCCAACAAAGGTCCGTCTAGTCAAGGCTATGGTTTTTCCAGTGGTCATGTATGGATGTGAGAGTTGGACTGTGAAGAAGGTTGAGGGCCGAAGAATTGATGCTTTTGAACTGTGGTGTTGGAGAAGACTCTTGAGAGTCCCTTGGACTGCAAGGAGATCCACCCAGTCCATTCTAAAGGAGATCAGTCCTGGGTGTTCTTTGGAAGGAATGATACTAAAGCTGAAACTCCAGTACTTTGGCCACCTCATGCGAAGAGCTGACTCACTGGAAAAGACTCTAATGCTGGGAAGGATTGGGGGCAGGAGGAGAAGGGGACGACAGAGGATGAGATGGCTGGATGGTGTCACCGACTTGATGGACGTGAGTTTGAGTGAACTCCTAGAGTTGGTGATGGACAACCTGACATGCTGTGATTCATGGGGTCGCAAAGAGTCAGACACGAGTGAGCGACTGAACTGAACTGAACTGAATGATGATGGAAGATGAGATGATGGAGGATGAAATGATGGGATGGTGGTATATGGACATGATGGAGAATGGAGATGATGTACGATGAGATGATGAAGGTTAGAGAAGATGGGATGATAGAAGGAGAGAGGACTGATGGAGGGTGGAAATGATGGAGGGCATTTTGAAAAGACCCTGATGCTGGGAAAGAATGAGGGCAGGAGAAGGGGACGACAGAGGATGAGACAGTTGGACTCATCTCCACCAACTCGATGGAGATGAGTTTGGGTAGATTCCAGGAGTTGGTGATGGACAAGAAGGCCCAGCGTGCTGCAATTCATGGGGTCACAAAGAGTCAGACATGACTGAGTGACTGAACTGAAAGATGATGGAAGGTTGTGATGGTGGAAGATGAGATGATGAGGCTGAAGATGATGGGATGACTGAGGGTGGAAATGTTGGAGGGTGGGGATGAGGCAGGGGGAAGATGTTGGAGGATGAGATGATGGAGAGTTAAAGTGCTTCAGGAGGAGGCCTTGTGTTAATCTTGGAGCACCTGGGCTCAAATAAAACAGTCCCAGGATCCCACGGGTAGAGGTGAGTGATAAAATTCTCTAAATAAGTGCATCCCTCTGTAACAGCTGCTTGCTCTGTCTTTGTCCTTTTAAGGCTCCTGGGGAGAGCAGATTATTTCGAGGGGTCTATATAGAGGCCTGGAAGTAGTCACAGTTGACAAGGCAATAGGACTGTGGAGACATTTGAGTGAGCAGCTGCAAGAAATTAAGAAAGATGGGGAGAAATGGTCTACACCAGAGGTTAGCAAATTTTTTTCTCTAAAGAACAGATAGGAAATATTTTAGGCTTCAGAACCCTCACAGCCTCTGTCAAATCTACTCAACTCTATTGGATAAAGCAACCATAGACAATACATACACAAATGGGTAAGGCTGTGTGGCAATAAAACTTTATTTACAAAAGCAGGCGAAGGGCCAGATCTGTATCAAGGGTCGTGCTGTACTGATCCTTGGGTCTGTGCTGTGCTGTGCTTACTTGTTCAGTTGTGTCCGAC
The DNA here is from genome assembly GCA_006408675.1 of Madoqua kirkii. NCBI lineage: Eukaryota > Metazoa > Chordata > Mammalia > Artiodactyla > Bovidae > Madoqua > Madoqua kirkii. The sequence goes on along the minus strand of SJYC01040460.1, from coordinate 44,116 downwards.
TCTTTGTGACCCCATGGACTGTGGCCCACCAGGCTCCTCTGTCCATGAGGTTCTCCAGGCAAGAATACTGGAGTGGGTTGCCATGCCCTCCTTCACAGTATCTTCCCAACCCAGGAATTGAACCCAGGTCTCCCTCATTGCAGGCGGATTCTTTACTATCTGAACCAGCAGGGAAGTCCAAGAATACTGGAGTGGGTAGCCTATCCCTTCTCTGGGGGAACTTCCCAACCCAGGAATTGAACTAGAGTCTCCTGCACTGCAGGCAGACTCTACCAGTTGAGCTACTCAGAAAGCCCCTCCCCAGGTCTACAGCACCGTAAAATCACCAAGAGACCGTGTTCAACCTCTGATTTTCAGTTTTCCATTAAAATGTAGAATATATCTCCTTAGAGGGACCTTGAGGTTTTACAAATGGTAAAGGGCAGGGGTTCAGACTCAAAGAAATGTCTGAGACAGTTTCAGAGGCCACATCTCCCAGCATGTGTTCAGAATAGCACAAGATGGAGACATGGAAAAAAAGTGCAGACAGCAGAGGCTGAAAATGAGCTATTCTAAAGGCAACCCTTTGAGTCTCCCAGACATCTGGAACTCAGCCCTGGGATGTTCAACTCACCTGCATGCCCAGAGGAAGCTGGTTTGAAGGATTAAAAAAAAAATGGAGAGCGGGTAGGAGGGAGCCATGCCCATCACAGGTATGTAGGGAGGAGAGATGCACCCCCAGCTCTGATTGTGCCTCTGAGGCTGTTTGTTTGTTGTTTAAACACAGCCTTCAGTACAGATCTGGCCCTCTGCCTGCTTTTGTCAATAAAGTTTTATTGGCACACAGCCATGCCCACTTGTGTATGTGTTATCTATGGCTGCTTTACCCATTAGCGCTGAGTAGTGAAAGTCACGTAGCATCAAAATCACCATTCTACAGTGAACAAGTCAGTGGCATTTAGGACATCCACGGTGCTGTGCAAGCCGCACTTCAAGCCTGTATCTACACTGGGCACAGCACCGACCCAACACACACGTGACGGGCAGCAGCAGGGGACCTTGGCCAGCCCAAGGAGCCAGGCACGTGCTTGCAGCTGCATGGATCCTGGACGAAGGCCCGCCCACCCACGTAGGGTCAGCACCCAGGCATGTCCCACAGGAAGACACCCCACAGGGGTTGGGCATCGGGGGAGCCCCAGCTCACCTGGCCATGGAAGGATAGTACAGCATGAGGGCACCCTCCACGCTCAGCAGGGTGGCCAGGCCCCACGTCATCAGGTGGTACAGCAGGATGGTGCTGGGGGAGAGAGAATACAGGTCCAGAACCTCAGGTCCAGCACCTGCCCGGCCCCGCACTCTGTGAGCAGCAGTAAGACACACGCAGAGCAGACTCTCAGCAAACAGCCCCCTGATTGTGCCTCTGAGGTTGTTTTGTTTGTTTATTTGTTTAAACAGAGCCCTCAGTACAGATCCGGCCCTCCGCCTGCTTTTGTCAATAAAGTTTTATTGGCACACAGCCGTGCCCACTTGTGTATGTCTTATCTATGGCTGCTTCACCCCTTAGTGCTGAGTAGTGAAAGTCACGTAACATCCAAGTCACCATTCTACAGTGAACAACTCAGCGGCATTTAGGACATCCACGGTGCCATGCAAGCCCCACCTCAGGCCAGTTTCAAAACCTGTTCATCCCCCTGAAAGGATACCCACACCCATTTGAGTGTCTCTTCCCTTCACGCCTGCACCCCCAGCCCCTGGCAACCACTCAGCTACCACCTCTCTCTATGGATTCGCCTATTCTGGACATTTCATCCAAGTGGAAGCGTAAAAAATGTGGCCTTCTGTGTCTGGTTTGTTTCCCTTAACCTAAGGCTTTCAGGGTCCATCTAGGCAAAGCTTTGGTGTTTCCAGTAGTTACGTATGGATGTGAGAGTCGGACCATAAAGAAAGCTGAGTGCTGAAAAATTGATGCTTTGGAACTGTGGCATTGGAGAAGACTCTTGAGAGTCCCTTGGACTGCAAGGAGAACCAACCAGTCCATCCTAAAGGAAATCAGTCCTGAACATCCTTTGGAAGGACTGAAGCTGAAGCTGAAACTCTAATCCTTTGGCCACCTGATGTGAACAGCTAATTCATTAGAAAAGACCCTGATGCTGGGAAAGATTGAGGGCAGGAGGAGAAGGGGTCGATAGAGGATGAGATGGCTGGATGGCATCACCGACTCAATGGACATGAGTTTGAGTAAGCTCTGGGAGTTGGTGATGGACAGGGAGGCCTGGCGTACTGCAGTCCATGGGGTCACAAAGAGTCGGACACGACTGAGTGACTGAACTGAACTGAACTGAAGGCTTTCAAGATTGACAGGAGGGACAGACATTTCAGGTGCACAGCAAGAATACCTTGCTGTTTTGATTGTGCCTTCTTCCTTTTATAAAAATGAGCTGGCATAATTCCTCCTAGGGACCTAGGTCCCCCAGTAGCAAGGGGTTCCCAGCCTCTGTCCTTCCTGAAGTCATCTCGGTACCTAACATGCAAGGGTCTTAATGTTCAGTCCAAACCAGAGAGAAGGTCTCTGAGAAATGGGTGGCCATCTGACATTCCAGGAGAGCAGGGAGACTTCCTCTCTCTCTCCACTGCCACCCTTGATCATTCCTTGCAGAGTTATACTCTTACCACCCCCATCCTTCATTTCTGTACACCCACACACGCCACCCTGTCCCCCCGAAGAAGCAGAGGCAGTAAGCCTTGCAGGTGATCCAGAGAGGTTCAGAAACTTGCCAACAGTCACTCAGTGACTGAGGTGCATGAGTGAGGGTCAGGAACTTGAACCTACTGGGGCCAAGGCACTAACCACTGTGTAATTCGTCCTAGACAGCCCCCTCTCCAGCTCCAGAATTCCTGGGCTCTGTACTTAGCATAACACATCCATACATCCTTCTTAGAACTTCTTCCTATACCTTTAGATACCATCAGAATCATGCCAACCCTTTTTTAGTATCTGTCCAATTCCAAATATGAAATTTACTGAATTATTTATTTCCATGGTTTTAAAATCCTCAATTTTGGGGGGGAGGGGCACCTGGAGAATATTTTGCTATTTTTCCTTTATATATATGTATGTATATATATACATAGTTGACTTACAATGTTTCAGGTGCCCAGCAAGAATACCTTGCTGTTTTGATTGTGCCTTCTGCCTTTTATACAAAAATGAGCTGGCATTAGATGTTTCTTGGTGGAGTGCCCGCTGGGAGGTTCTGATGGACTGTGTCTCAGTTCAGTTCAGTCACTCAGTCGTGTCCAACTCTGGATCCCAGGGACTGCAACATGCCAGGCCTCCCTGTCCATCACCAACTCCCGAAGTTGACTCAAACTCAAGTCCTTTGAAAAGTCGGTGATGCCATCCAACCATCTCATCGTCTGTCATCCCCTTCTCTTCCTGCCTTCAATCTTTTCCAGCATCAGGGTCTTTTCCAGTGAGTTAGTTGTTCACATCAGGTGCCCAAAGGATTGGACTTTTCAGCTTCAACATCAGTTCTTCCAATGAATATTCAGGACTGATCTCCTTTAGGATGGACTGGTTGGATCTCCCTGAGGTCCAAGGGACTCTCAGGAGTCTCTCCAAGACCACAGTTCAAAAGCATCAATTCCTTCGCGCTCAGCTTTCTTTATAGTCCAACTCTCACATCCATACATAGCCTTGATTAGGCAGACCTTTCTTGGCAAAGTAACATCTCTGCTTTTTAATATGCTCTCTAGGTTGGTCATAATCTTTCTCCCAAGAAGGAAGCATCTTTTAATTTCATGGCTGCAGTCACCATCTGCAGTGATTTTGGAGCCCCCCCAAAAAGAATGTCTGCCACTGTTTCCACTGTTTCCCCATCTATTGGCCATAAAGTGATGAGACCGGATGCCATGATGTCAGTTTTCTGAATGTTCAGCTTTAAGCCAATCCTCACTCTCCTCTTTAACTTTTCATGTCTACCCTACAGAAACAAGAGTGCTCGTGGCCTGTCCAACCTTCCCCTCGGGCAACGAGCTAGGGCAGAAGAACCCGGCCCCTTGCACTGAATACCTCTGTCCAGCCGACCTCTGGATCACCAGGTAGGCGTCCACCGCGTAGCAGAACCACCACCAGAAGCAGGCGCTGTACAGCAGCTGGATCCAGAGCTATAATCAGAAGAATGGCATCCTAGCCCCGGGGTGCAGGCTCCGGGTGGCCCCGCCCCACCCCTGACGTCACCCAAGCCCGTGGGGCGGGGCCACCCTGCCCCTCCCCTCACGTCATCGCGGCTCCCTGAAAGCTCTCCACAGACACATTGCCACCCTTGGAAGCCCAGGCTGGGATGTGGCCTGGGGGCAGGCGGGTGCCTTGGTTCCCCTGTCTGCTCAGTCGGACTGGCCCAGCTAGCCCTGCCTGGTGCTCATATGTAGGCAGAGAGATGAAGAGCTCAGAGACAAAGGCCTGGCCTGGCACTTTGAACCAGACATCCTTCTGCTGAGGACGAAAGAAGAGGATGCGCAGGAAGGACCTCCCAGGAGAAGCAAGGCAGGGACGTGCTGCAATGCTAAGTCCTTTCAATGGTGTCTGGCTCTTTGCGACCCTATGGACTGTAGCCCCCCAGGGTCCTCTGTCCATGGGATTCTCCAGGCAAAAATATTGGAACGGCTTGCCATTTCCTCCTCCAGGGGATCTTCCCAACCCAGGGATCGAACCCGCATCTCCTGCATTAGCCGGCGGGTTCTTCACCTGTGAGCCACCTGGGAAGCTCCAGAGACCCCTGGAGGGTTGGTTAAATTACAAACAGGCCCTCCCCCCTCAGGGTCCCTGGTCAGTGGGATAAAGGTGGGGGTCTCTGAGCTTTTCTAAAAACTGCACTGGGTTGGTGGCAGGGTCAGGACCATACTTTGAGGACTCAGTGTAACAGAGGGGAGTGAAGGGGCGGGGAGGGGGGCCAGGGGAGCCACACTTACTGCAGTCCCCACGCAGAAGACGGCTGGCCACACATCTGTGCTGTTCACGGCGGCGATGTCATCCACGAAACTCGGAAACCCTAACCACACTGCAGATCGGACCGCGATACCTAAGGGGCAACCAGGTGATAACGCTTTCTTTGTATCTGCTCCTGATTCAGACCTGAAGGGGACCTAGTGACTGTAAAAATGATGGATGGACAAATGGACACATGGGCAGATGAAAGGATGGATGGATAGAAGATAGAGAGGGAGAAAGATGTGAGGGAGACGGAGATGAAAGATAGGCATGTTGATGGGTGCATGAGACAGAGGGGAAAAAAAAAAGACTCAGAAGATCCCAGGCGCTTTGATTTCCACTTCCAGTGACATCAGCTACAGTCATGTTCCTTATTTCGCTTGTTTATTCGCCTCTAAGAAGCAACTGTGTGAGTAACAGTGTGTGTTTCTTGGCTGGATTTTAGTGTCCGGCTTAACTAGTCCTGATGTGAAAAAAAAAAAAGAATGACTGAAAAAAGCACATTCTTTCCTTTTTAATTTCTTTAAAAAAGGATGTATGGATTTATTTTATTGATTGGTCTCTGTTGCTGCTACCAGGACTTTCTCCAGGTGCAGCGAGCAGGGGCACTACTCTTGGGCTTCTCGTCTCTGTGGCTTCCCTCGTTGTGGAGAACCAGCTCCAGGGCACCTGGGCTCCAGCAGTTTCATCACCTGGGCTCAGTAGTTGTGGGGCATGGGCTTAGTCGCTCCATACCATGTGGGATCTTCCCCGACCAGGGATGGAGCTCAGGTGCCCTGCATTGCAAGGTGGATTCTCAACCACCGGACCACCAGGGACGTCCCAAAAAGGCTTATTCTGAAGTTGTGGAAGAGCATTCTTCCGTTCTTTTTAAAATACAAATTGAAGATTTTCACGGGTTAGCTCTTGGTAATCTACTTCTGACATTAATTATTTGTGAGTTTTCCTGCTCTTATATCCAGATATCTAATTCACCTGTAATCAGTATCCACACTCGAGGGCTGTGAGTTTTGTGATAACATCTGTTTGAATGTACACTGTATAACGCAAAATGCTCAAGGGGAAATGAACAGTACAGACTTGGATACTAGCATAATGTGTATAGTTGGCATACAAGCATATACTTCAAAATAGGCAACCAAATATACGCTGTGTCCTACACCACCAAAGGGAAGCATGCACACTAAAATCCTAAAGATGTCACTTCTCATTCTTAAGCGCAAATAACAAAAATAATGTTTTATTTCAAATAGTGCTTTGTTGTTTTCACTATAGAGATCTGCTTTGAGCTCAGTAAACACCATATGTATATACTTTTGCATGTATATGAGGTGATGGGTGTTGAGGTGATGAGGTGATGAAGTGTCTGCCTGTGATGCGGGAGACACGGGTTTGATCCTGGGTTGGGAAGATCCCCTGGAGAAGAAAATGGAAACCCATTCCAGTACACTTGCCTAGAAAATTCCAAGGATGGAGGAGCCTGGTAGGCTACAGTCCATGGGGTTGCAAAGAGTTGGACATGACTGAGCGATTTTACTTCACTAACATAACCTATTAAATATATTATATATTGTAATATAGAATAATATTGTAACATACAGTATATGGCTTCCGTGGTGGCCCAGATAGTAAAGAATCCTCCTGCAATGCAGGAGACCCAGGTTTGATCCCTGGGTTGGGAAGATCCCCTGGAAAAGGGAATAGCAGCCCACTCCAGTATTACTGCCTGGAGAATCCCATGGATAGAGGAGCCTAGCGGGCTACAGTCCATGGGGCTACAAAAAGTCAGACATGAGCAAGTGACTAACACACACATATATGTAGTACACAGTATGTTACAATAGACATGTTATATATTACAATTCTGTATATAATTATATATATATATGCTGAATTCTTCTACAGTTACATACTGAGATTCGTGTGGATGTAATGATATAAATTCTGGGATCTGCTTCAAATTAATTCAGTGGGGAGTAGGGTACAGGGATGAAGTATAGAGGAGGCTAGGTGATGAGAACAGGGGCCTTATTATACAGTCTCTCTACATTTGCATATATTTAATAAAGTCCAAAATAAAAAGTTTAAAAGTTTAGCACTATTGAGCTTAGAGTTTGTAAAACGTGCCATGCTAGGGTTGAAAGCAAGGGTCAGCAAAGTGTCTGTAATGGATCAGAGAGAAAATATTTTAGGGTCTGTGGGCCACACTTTCTCTATGCAGTACCCACTTGTGCCCTCGTGGGGGAACAGGGTGGGCGGAAGATGTTGCCCCAACAGTGCACAAGTGCAGGGCACGGCTGTGTCCCCATCAGACTCCACTTACGGACGCTGACATTCACCTCTCACAGAATGCTTACATGTCTGAAACACCGTTGATCTGTAGATTTTCTTAAAAGTAGTTATTTACTTGGCTGGGCCAGGTCTTAGTTGCGGCAATGTGAGATCTTGTTCCCTGACTAGGTATCGAACCCAGGTCTCCTGCATTGGGAGCGCAGAGTTTGAGTCACTGGACCCAGGGAAGCGCCTGATCTGTAGATGTCTAAGCTTTGAGTGTTAAGCTAGCTTTTTCACTCTCCTCTTAGAAAGGGAGAAAGGGAAGTTGCTTAGTCATGTCTGACTCTTTGCGACCCCATAGACTGTAGCCCACAAGGCTCCTCTATCCATGGAATTTTCCAGGCAAGAGCACTGGAGTGGGTTGCCATTTCCTTCTCCAGGGGATCTTCCTGACCCAGGGATCGAACCCGGGTCTCCCACCTTGCAGGCAGATGCTTTACCGTCTGAGCCACTAGGGAAGTCCCCGTAGATTTTTAAAACACACTTTAACGTGTAAAAACATTCTGAACTCATGCGCCATACACAGAAGAGCAGGCTGGATTTAGCCTGGAGGCTACAAGTTTGCATACCTGTGATAGAAAACCCAAACTTAGATAGATACATAGATAAAAAAGGAAATAAAAATTTCATCGTATATATGGAGTTTTCTTCCTGATCCTGCTAAACCGGTTTGGAAACAACTGCATGTGTGTGCACACAGGCTTGATAATATGAACTGTTAGTCTCTCATTGGTGGAACGGTCATGGAACCGCTGTATTTTCTGGATGTTCCTTCACAGCACTGCCTAAAGCTTCCCTAGTATGAGCAGTAACAAATACATCAAAGTGTTAAAAAAGAAGAAAAAAAAAAAAAAGTCCCTGGAAGCAACCCATCTTGCACTGCAGAATCCACTGTCTCCCGCAGTGTCCCTGGGTAGCTGTCTCTGGATCGGTCCTCCCACCCACGGTCCAGGCGCTCTCAACCATGCACAAGCAGTACCCACTGCCCGGGGCAGGCATCCTCATTTGCACACATAGGGGTCCCCACTCACGGGCCACGGGCCCTAAAATGCACCACCCAACCTTTGGGCACCCCCACTCATACATAGGGCTCCCCACTTGCGGGCCACATGCCTTCAACTACGCACAGAGGGTCCCCACCCATGGGCGGAGTGCCCTCATCCTTGCACGGAGAGGACCCCACCCAACTGCTGGGCGCCCTCAACCACTCACAGACGGGTCCCCCACTCGCGGGCCTGGCGTCCTCACCTGCATATGGAGGGTCCCCCAGTCCCGGAGACCAGGCGCGCTCAATTCTGCAAGGAGTGGTCCGCATCCGCGGTACATACTCCTGAACCATGCACATGACTCCCGGAACGGGTGTCCTTCCCTGCACACGAAGGGTTCCCCAATCGAGGCAAGTGTTCCCTCAGCTCCCAAGAAGGGGGTCTCCACTCTCGGGCCCCGTGGCCTCCACTGGGCATGGAGGGGTTCCCACTGCGGGCCGTGTGCCCTCATCCGAGTAAGGAGAGGTCCCCATTCGCTGGCCGCGCGCCCTTAACAGCCCTCTGAGGAGCCCTGACCCGAGGTGCGCGTGCCCTGAAAAACGCACAGACAGCTCCCTGCTCGCGGGCCAGGTGTCCCCAACCGCGCACGCAGTAGTCCCCGCCACTGGGCTGTGCGCCCTTAACTGCAGACAGAGGCGTCCCCAGTCGCGAGCAGCGCGCTCTCCAGCACACACGGAGATATTCCCACTCGACGGCCTCGGGCCTCAGCTGGGCGGAGGGATCCTGACACGTACTACGTGTACCCTGGAAAACGCACAGACGGGTCCCAACTCGCGGCCCGACGTCCTCACCTGCACACGAAAGGCTTCCCACCCACGGGCTGTGCGCCTTCAGCCGCGCACGCTGTGGTCCCCACCGCAAGGCTGTGCGCCTTCAACTGCTCACGCAGTGGTTCCCACTCGCAGGCCGTGAGCCCACAAGCACACAGAGAGAGTTCCCACTCACGGGCCACACACCATCAACCACGCACCGCTGCATCCTCAAGGCTGCAGGCCGCCCTCAACTGCACACCAAGGGTTCCCCACCTGTGGCCTGTGTGCCCTCAACCCCGCATGCAGTGATCCTCACCACAAGGCTGTGCGCCCTCCTTGCCCATGAAGGGCCCACTCATGGGCCACGAGCTCTCAACTGGGCACAGAGAGGTCCCCACTCGCAGACCCCTGCGCCGTGTGTCTTCAAACGCCCATGCAATGGTTCCCAGCCGTGGTCCATTCGCCCTCAACTGCGCACGGAGCTGTCCCCACTGGCGTGCAGCGCACCCTCAAGCACACACGGAATGGGCCTCATGGGCTGGGCGTCCTCACGCACATGGAGGGGACCCTACCCGCAGGCCGTGCGCCCTCAACTGTGTCCAGAGGGGTCCCCACTCCTGGGCCCTCAACTGGGCATGGAAGAATCCCCACCGCAGTATGCACGCCCTCAACTGTGCACCAGGGGTCCCACCCGTGGGCCATGCACTCTCAACCACGCACGGAGTGGTAGTCCTCACCACAAGGCTGTGTGCCCTCAACTCCCATGAAAGGCGTCCCCACTCGCGGGCCGTGTGCTCTAAATTGGGCACAGAGAGGTCCCCACTCGTGGGCCATGGGCCTTCAAATGGGCATGGAGGGGTTCCCACCCCAGGCTGTGTGCCTTCAACTGTGCACACAGTGGTCCCCACCTGCGGGCCGTGCACCCTCAACTGCACATGGAGGGGTCCCCATTAGCGGACAGCGCGCCTTCAAGCACACACGTTAAGATCCCCACTCGCGGGCCGCGGGCCGTCAACTGGGCACGGAGGGGTCCGCACCCGCGGTGCGTGCGCCCCAGGAACCGAACAGACAGGTTCCTACTCACGGGCCAGGCGTCCTCACGCTCACACGGAGGGGTCCTCACCGTAGAGCCGCGCGTCCTCAACCGCGCAGGCAGTGGTCCCCACCTACAACGGGCCGTGAGCCCCCAACTCCCACGAAGGAGTCCCCAAGGGCGGGCCGAATCCCATCAGCCTCGCACAGAGGCCCACCCGCAGGGCTCTCAACTGCGCACATAGGCGCGCCCTGAAAAAACGCACAGACGTGTCTCTACTTGGGGGCCGGGTGTCCTCACCCACAAACTGAGGAAGCCCTATTCACGGGCCGCGCGCGCTCAACTGCGCACGGAGGGATCCCCACCTTTGAGCTGCACGCCCTCAACCACGCACTCAGTGGTCCCCACCTACGATGGGCCATGCGCCCACAGCTCCCACGAAGGGGTCCCCACTGGCTGGCCGCACCCCGTCAACCTCCCACAGAGGACCACCCGAAGGGCTCTCAACCGCGCACCTAGGCGCGCCCTGAAAAAACGCATAACGCGCCCCTACTTAGGGGCCCAACGTCTTCACCCACAGGCTACGTGCACTCAACTGCGCGCGGAGAGGTCCCCGGCCGTGCGCCCTCACTCGCACACCGACCGGTTCCCCACCCTCGACCCCCACCCGCGCGGGTCGCGCGCTCACCCAGGCAGCCGAGCAGGTCGCAAGCGGTGGCGGCGCGCACGATATGCACGGAGGCGGGGCCGCGGGCCGAGGTCGCTGTCGAGGCCGAGGCGATCCCGGGGCCCGCAGGCAGGCGCCCGGGCCGCAGCTGCAGGAGGCCGAGCGCCAGGCGGAGCGCGCCGCTGCCCAGGCACAGCGCGTGGAAGGCCCGCGGCTGGAAGCCCAGCGCGAGCTGCGTGGCGGCATCCCGCGTGGGGCAGCAGAAGGTGCCCAGTCGCGGAGAGGCCATGTGTTGTGCTGGGGACGCGCGCGGCTCGGGTCTGCCTGCCGACCTGAGTCATGTGCTTGGCGCGGGGGCCGCGGGGAGGGGGCGTCATGTGCCCTGGGCCTCTCCGCGGCCCCCGCCCGATCCCCGCCCCGCGCTGGCAGAAAAGGCGCCAGGCTCGGTGAGGGCAGCGCGGAACGCCACGAGGCCTCACGAGGGTGATACTTGGTAGCGAGGAGGAGGGGTGGGGGCAGAGAGCTCAGGGTCTGGGAAGTCCGCTCTTTCGCCGGTCAGCAGGCCTTCCCGGGGGGCGGGGGAGGTTAATTACTCAGAACCCGGAGCCCTCAGCAGTGCTGTCTCATCTTAACTCATCTCCCCAAGAAAGCACGGACTCTTGAGGGTCTGAGCAGTCTGAGTCTCTGATATCCTTCATTTTGATCCGTTGCCAGTTCATAAACTGTGACCTTGCCATGATTAGCATGAAAATACTTCTTTTCTATGACCCCTCTCCATAACGGAAATCACTCCCACAGAGCTAGAACTTTCGCTTGAAATCAACAAACCTTTGAAGAAAGGGGAAACTCTTTTGCCAAACTGTACACACACACACACACACACACACACACACACACAAAGTTTTGCACCTTCAGATACGCTCCAGTTTTACTCAGCTCAATAATGTAGGGTTAGATTTTTGACATGGTATATTAGCTTTCAAGAGTAACTCTGTTTAGGAAAAAAAAAGTAAGTTTATTCAGATTTTCTTTAAGTGTGTTAGTCCCGCATTCGTGTTCGAGCCTTTGCGACCCTGTGGACTGTAGCCTGCCAGGTTTCTCTGTCCATGGGACCTCCAGGCAAAAATACTGGAGTGAGTTGCCATGCGCTCCTCCAGGGGATCTTCCGGATGCAGGGATTGAACTCAGGTCTCCTTCATTGCAGGTGGATTCTTTACCATGTTAGCCACCAGGGAAGCTCAACTGCTTTAATTTTTAGAGGAACTGCATTAAACATTGAAAATCATGCTGAATTCTATATGCATAAAAGTTTCAAAATGATATTAGCACTATTGGTAATATACTGAGTGGACTTAAAATAAAACCTCTTCAAGTTGAAAATATAAGAGCCTCATCTAAGGTATGGTTTTACTAAAAGTGAAAGTGAAAGTCCCTCAGTCCTGTCAGACTCTTTGCGACACCATGGACTATACCATACATAGAATTCTCTAGGCCAGAATACTGGAGTGGGTAGCCTTTCTCTTCTCCAGGGCATCTTCCCAACCCAGGCATCGGACTCAAGTCTCCCACATTGCAGGCAGATTCTTCACTAATCAAAATTTGAAAAAAAGAAAGAAAAACACCAACTCCATCATACTTATCATCAAGAAATTTAACAGGTCCATTTGCAGTCAGGAGCAGACAGTCTTTGACCTCCTCCCAGCAGTAAACATGCCGTTTCAGAATTTTTCCAACCAGATGTAAGGCATCCCTAAGCTTTTCCTCCACCGTCTCCCATGCCAGCGGCTCATCTCCATTTCTACCACCAGCTTTGCAGTTTTAAGTAAGACAGAGTTTGGCCTCAGCTCCTCAGCCTTCCTCCTGGAAAACCCCAGGTCTGGGCTTCTGTTGGGGTGGAAGGCAGAGGGGAGGTCACTGCGAGATGGAAGGAGGGCCTCTAACCAGGAGCTGCAAACGCTACCACTTCAGAAAGATCCAGGCTGGCTTGTCTGGAAGCAGGGGCGGCTGCTCTGATAGGAGTCAGAACACACACTGACGGTGATGAAAGCTTAACCACCCTTGGAGAGCATGCATTTGCTTGTCAACACAGGACAAACCATCGTAGGACTACTCCCGAGACCCTGATTCCTTTAGAGAGCAGAGATCTCAGGACCTGTTTGGAAGAGTTGATCTTCTATTTCCTTGGTTCCTGGAAAGCAGAATATTCTTTTGGAAGATCGTCTGTGGAACGTGCCTTAAAAGATGAAAATGCCGCATTTGTCCATTTGCTGTGATGCCAAAGATTCAGGGGGTGGATCCGTGCAACAGCGTCACGGCATTTCGGCCTCTGTTTCTGCCCAGTGTCTCCAGAGCAGACAAAACTGCTCAAGGTTGCCGACAGAGCTTCTACAAGGATAAAAAAAAAAGTGTTGCCATGGGTTACAGCTTGGCATGCAACTCCTTTTCTGTCCCGCACCCCCTACCCCGGGGGAATTCAGTAGCTCTGTAAATACTGCACACAGTGGATGGGTTTTGAACCTGGGCTTAGCGGCTCAGAAGGTAAACAGTCTGCCTGCAATGCGGGAGACCAGGGTTCCATCGGAGTCAGGACGATCCCCTGGAGAAGGGAACAGCAGCTAGCCACTCCAGGATTCTTGCCTGGAGAATTTCGTGGACAGAGGAGCTTGCGGGCTACAGGCCATGGGGTCACAAAGAATCAGAGTATGAGTGAGCTACTGAGAGTTAGAAGCTAAAGAGTCTGACTTGTGGTTTTTGTGGGGGAATTAACCTCACCTAGTCAGGTCACCTGCAGGTAAGGAAGCAACAGAACTGGACATGGAACAATAGACTGGTTCCAAATAGGAAAAGGAGTACGTCAAGGCTGTATATTGTCACCCTGATTATTTAACTTATATGCAGAGTACATCATGAGAAACGCTGGACTGGAAGAAACACAAGCTGGAATCAAGATTGCCGGGAGAAATATCAATAACCTCAGCTATGCAGATGACACCACCCTTATGGCAGAAAGAGAAGAGGACCTAAAAAGCCTCTTGATGAAAGTGAAAGAGGAGAGTGAAAAAGTTGGCTTAAAGGTCAACATTCAGAAAACGAAGATCATGGCATCTGGTCCCATCACTTCATGGGAAATAGATGGGGAAACAGTGGAAACAGTGTCAGACTTCATTTATTGTGGGCTCCAAAATCACTGCAGATGGTGACTGCAGCCATGAAATTAAAAGACGCTTACTCCTTGGAAGAAAAGTTATGACCAATGTAGACAGCATATTCAAAAGCAGAGACATTACTGTGCCGACTAAGGTCCGTCTAGTCAAGGCTATGGTTTTTCCTGTGGTCATGTATGGATGTGAGAGTTGGACTGTGAAGAAGGCCGAGCGCCAAAGAATTGATGCTTTTGAACTGTGGTGTTGAAGATTCTTGAGAGTCCCTTGGACTGCAAGGAGATCCAACCAGTTTATTCAGAAGGAGATCAACCCTGGGATTTCCATGGAAGGAATGATGCTGAAGCTGAAACTCCAGCACTTTGGCCACCTCATGCAAAGAGTTGACTCATTGGAAAAGACTCTGATGCTGCGAGGGATTGGGGGCAGGAGGAGAAGGGGACGACCGAGGATGAGATGGCTGGATGGCATCACTGACTCGATGGACGTGAGTCTGAGTGAACTCCGGGAGTTGGTGATGGACAGGGAGGCCTGACGTGCTGTGATTCACGGGGTCACAGAGAGTTGGACAGGACTGAGTGACTGAACTGAACTGAACTGCACCTGACTTGGCTTCCTGAAGGAAACCCAGTCTTTGCTCTGAAGAAAGCACGCATGGATGGCTTGAGAAATAGTGCCTAAGAGAGCAGTCAGCAGGACATTCAGCGCTGCAGCCATCAGACCAAGTCTTGAGCTCCATCTCAGCCTGCAAAGAGATGAGCCCAGGCTGCAAAGGAGAGGGTGGGGTTGTGTCCAGAGGCAAAGAAGGAACCCAAGCTAATGTGAATATCTTTATCCGACTGCCTCCCAGTGCAATGGTGGGTACACTGGACAACTTCAAGTCTGGCTTAACTGGCATCCCCCATCCTGGTGGCTCACCTTTCTATCTCTAGTTTCTGTCCGAAGCAGCAGAAGACATGTGACGTGTCCAAGCTCACAGAGGTCATAGAGCTGAGACTTCAACCCAGGCAGGCCACTCCCTAAGCTCCAGCACGGAATTGGAGGTTCACCGCCCCTTCAGTGTGAGTGTCCGCAAAGGGGTCAGACCGACCAAAGCACTTTGTGCGACTTAGCATCTCGAAGCAACAAGAAGTCCGCTTTTTAGAGGCTGGAGGCAGGTCGCAGGTGGTCTCAGATGTGATGGCGTCTGAATGTCACCGCACTTTGAAGGAAGTGTGTTTTGAGGGGAGTGTTGTGGTCCATGTGCTGGTTGGAAAAGTTTCCAGAGGTGAGGCAGATTGAGAGGAAAAGATAGTTTATCAGAGCGGGAGATGGTGTTAGAACAGGGGGCTGGCTCAAGGTCGAGAGCCGACCCCTTTGATGGGCTAGCAGCCCATTTTTAAAGCTTCAAGACAGAAAATTCCTACTAGAAGGGTGGCATTAGGTGTTTGGTTAGGATGCTGTGTGTGTTAAGTTGCTTCACTCATGTCCGACTGTTTCTGTGAGCCTATGGGCTATAGCCCGCCAGGCTCCTCTGTCCCTGGGATTCTCCAGGCAAGAAGACTGGGGTGGGTTACCATGCCCTCCTCCAGGGGATCTTTCCATACCAGCGATCGAACCCGAGTCTCTTATATCTCATGCATTGGCAAGTAGTTTGTTTACCTCAAGTGCCAGTTGAGAAACCCCTAGGATGCTATCGGGTGGATAACAGAGTGGGTATTTTAGCTCATATGGGGTCAGGAAACTGGCCAGTTTAGATCTGGAAGCTCAGGGCAACAGTTGCTATAGGACTTGATCAGTTCCAGAGATTTTTATCCTGTGACCTTGGTCCAAGGGCTCCATACCTGTGACCTTGGTATAGGGCCCCACAGGGAGGTCTATAGGATGGACACATATATCAGTTCAGTTCAGTCGCTCAGTTGTGTCCAACTCTTTGCTACCCCATGGACTGCAGCAAGCTAGGCCTCCCTGTCCATCACCAACTGCCGGAGTTTACTCAAACTCATGTGTCCATTGACACATATACACACATTACATATTTCAACCTATATTTAAATGTTCTGTTTCTTTCTGCGGCACAGTATGCTAATGCTAAGTTGCTTCAGTCGCGTCCAACTCTGTGCGACCCCATAGATGGCAGGGTCCTCCACGCACAGGATTCTCCAGGCAAGGATACTGGAGCGGGTTGCCATTGCCTTTTCCTTGCCGCACAGTATAGTAACATCGTAAAGTGAGATGACTGTTTCAGGACAGCCGTGTGCTCTGACGTCAGAGCTCAGATATCTAACAAAAGGGCAGTTTGCTCACTAACCACAGACTCTAATTTCGAAATGACTGCTACGCTGCTTACGGAAGCAGCCAAGAGCAGGTGATAGGAAATCCACACGAACCTCAAGGGCTTGGCTTGTGGCAAGAACTCGTGTTTGCAGATGACACAGATTTATGTGCAGCTGGTCGCACACACGGTGGAAACGTGTGTCTGATACACAGACCAGAGCCACAGCTCCATCTCAGAGGGGCTGAAAGGCACTCACAGAGAAAGAGTGGGTCAGTCCACCCCCCCCCCGATGGGGCCCCTGGTTTGAACTTGGGGGCCCTTCCCTTCCGGTCTCTGGGTCTCATTGCGATGCCCTTGGTTGAACATCCTCAAGCGAACCATGTACATAACCCTGGTCTCTCAAACTAGTGACACGTGAGTCTATTAAGGGGTCAGAAAACTTTATTCTGAAGAGAAAAATGAAAGTTGCTCAGTCGTGTCCGACTCGTTGCAACCCTGTGGGGACTATACATTCCATGGAGTTCTCCAGGCCAGAATACTGGAATGGGTAGCCTTTTCCTTCTCCAGGGTATCTTCCCAACCTGGGGATCAAAGCCAGGTCTCCCGCTTTGTGGGTGGATTCTTTACCAGCTGAGCCACCAGGAAAGCCCAAGAATACTGGAGTGGGTAGCCATTTCCTTCTCCAGGGGATCTTCCTAACCTAGGGACTGAATCCATGTCTCCTGCATTGCAGGCAGATTCTTTACCAGCTGAGACACCGGGGAAGTCCTGTTCTGAAGAGGCCAGATAGTACATATTTCAGCCTTTGCGAGCTGCATGGTCTCTGTGGCAGTTACTCACCACTGCCCTGGGAGCCCCAGAGTAGCCACTGGCAGAAGTTAAGTGAATGGATGAGGCATGGTACCAATAAAGCTTTATTTAGAAAAAGAGACAGCCACACGCCACAGGGCATGTGGGATTTTAGTTTCCTGGAGATCTTACATTCTCTGCCAGAGAATCCATGCCCCCTGCAGTGGATGCACAGAGTCTGAACCACTGGACCACCAGGTGAGTCCCCATCTAAAATTACTCTGAAATGTAAGCAACTGTATTGTTTTAAAAACCAATCACAACAATAGGCTTTCTACAAGTCTAATTGTGCAGAGGTAAGGAATGACACGGAGAAGGCAATGGCACCCCACTCCAGTACTCTTGCTGGAAAATGCTATGGATGGAGGAGCCTGGAAGCCTGCAGTCCATTGGGTCACTGAGGGTCAGACACGACTGAGCGACTTCAGCTTCACGTTTCACTTCCGGGCATTGGAGAAGGAAATGGCAACCCACTCCAGTATTCTTGCCTTGAGAATCCAAGGGACGGGGGAGCCTGGTGGGCTGCCGTCTATGAGGTCATGCAGAGTCGGATACGACTGAAGCGACTTAGTAGTAGTAATGGTAGTAAGGAATGACAGCCTATCCAACTTTTAGAAACATGCTGTGTGTGCCCGAAAGAAGTCTCTCCGTTGTAGTAAAAAGTCCACCACCTTTCAGACAGTGGTCCTCCGTCACTCCCTGTTATTTCTACCTCTAGTCAAATACTTGTACATTCCTTGAAGGGGTCACATAGACTCAGTTGAAAGAAATGTTTTGGCCAGCGGCCAGTGAAGGAACTTCCAGCATCCAAAGCAGTAGCCCTCGAACACCAAAGAAGCAGAGGCTTCCTTTTCGGTGTCCTGCTTCCTATGAAGCCCTTGAATTATCAGCTTTAAGGATACACAGATGACCTGTCCTTTTTGCCGTGTGTGTGTGTGTGTGTGTGTGTGTGTGTGTGTGTGTGTGCGCGTGGCTGTGGCTGTACTGGGAGTGAGGAGGAAACGGGATAAACTTTGTGTGTCTGTGCTAAGTCGCGATTCTTCATGACCCCATGGACCGTAGCCCGCCAGGCTCCTCTGTCCATGGGATTCTCCAGGCAGGAATACTGGAGTGGGTTGCCATGCCCTTGAGTTCCCCTGAGCAGTGATGAAAGCTGTGCCCCCTGCATGGACAGCATGGAGTCTTCATCACTGGACCACGAGGGAAGTCCCATCGAAGAATCTCCTACAAGTATCTCTGTTGGATTTTTTGGCTTCCCAGGTGGCCCAGTGGTAAAGAATCTATCTGCAGGAGAAGCAGTTTCAATCCCTGGGTCGGTAAGATTGCTTAGAGAAGAAAATGGCAACCCACCCCAGTATTCTTGCCTGGAGAATCTCATGGACAGAGAGGCCTGGCAGGCTACTGTCCATAAGGTCGCAAAGAGTGGGACACAACTTACTGACTGAACATGCACTCACTGTTTTTGTTTTTCCCCTTAAAATGTGCCATATGAAGCTAGAAACCCATTTATTGCATAATCACCCAAGTGATATCATAGCAAAGGAGCACAAATTTCATTCTGCCGTTGGGCAAAGCAGTACATTTGAGGCTATCTTGCTGAAATCTTGCATGTGGAATCTTTTTTTGCAGCTTCGAAATTGCTTGCCTTGGTTTCCACTAGAACCGCCTTGATGACCCCGCCGTTGCATTTTCATCCTGCAATTTCATTGGCAGAACTACCAAGTTACAGGCAGGTTGGGTCCCAGAAGGTGTTCAAGATTTGAAAAACCATTCCCAAATATAATACTAGGGATGAAGGTAAGGGTGCCAGGTGGGCATCAGGGCTCCTGTGCTCTCAG
This sequence comes from Madoqua kirkii, assembly GCA_006408675.1. Lineage (NCBI taxonomy): Eukaryota > Metazoa > Chordata > Mammalia > Artiodactyla > Bovidae > Madoqua > Madoqua kirkii. Next base: position 25,210 of record SJYC01040460.1, on the reverse strand, counting down.
GAGCCTCAAGACTGCCCCTTGGGCAGTGCTGTGATCTCCAGACCCTGACCTCAGGTGAGGGTCACTCGTGGGCTGGTGACCGTGGCCCAGGCCGGGGGCTACTTCACACATCTTCTTTACCCATTGATCTGCTGATGGACATCCAGGTTGCTTCCATGTCCTGGCTATTCTCAATAGAGCTGCTATGAACTTTGGTCCATTATCTTTTTGAATCGTGTTCTTCTCTGGATATAGGCCCAGGAATGGGACTGCTGGATCATATGGTAACTCTGTGTTCAGTTTTTAAAGGAACCTCCATACTGTTCTCCATAGTAACTGCATCAACTTACATTCCCACCAGCAGTGTCGGAGGTTCCGTTTTTCCCCACCCCTTCTCTGGCATTTATTATCTACAGACTTTTGAACAACCATTCTGACTGGTGTGATGCAATACCCCACGGTGGTTTCGATTTGCATTTCCTTTTATTGGTGATGTTGAACGTCTTTCCATGTGGCCTGTTGGCCATCTGTATATCTTCTTTGGAAAATGTCTGTCTAGGTCTTCTGCTGGTAGTATCCCAGATCTTGGAGAAGGCAATGGCAAGCCACTCCAGTGTTCTTGCCTGGAGAACTCCCTGGAGAGAGGAGCCCAGTGGGCCACAGCCCGTGGGGCTGCAGAGTTGCACACGACTGAGGGACTCACACATGGCACATCTTTCTGTGAGGGCTTCCCTGGGGTAATCCTCCCTTGGCAGATGGTTGGGGACTAGGCTTCTGCAAGCGTCACCTGAGGTCAGCAGATCGTTAGCCTGACTCCTGTGCCTCACGACGGGGAGCTGTGGAAATCAGCTGTGGGGCTTTAGCCAGGCTTCTTCCTAACAGCTGGCAAAGTCCCCTTCATTCTCCAGGACACCTGAGTGGTTTCCATTTCTCCAGTAAGCTGACTAAACGTTCCCCAAAGATGACAGGTCTGGATCCTGGAAAACCGGTCAGCGTTACCTTATTTGGAAAAAAAAGAAAAAGTTCTTTGCAGATGTGATTAAAATAAGGATTTTGAGATGCAGAAGCGATAGTTGATTCTTTCGGTGGACTTTAGGGCAAGCACCAGAAGCACCTATAGCCATCTGAAGGTGGAAGAGGGGAGGAACAGAGTCTCCGCTATTGTCTCCAGACATGTTATGGCCCCACTATGCTGCTGCTGCAGCTAAGTCGCTTCAGTCGTGTCTGACTCTGCGTGACCGCATAGACGGTAACCCACCAGGCTCCCCCGTCCCTGGGATTCTCCAGGCAAGAACACTGGAGTGGGTTGCCACTTCCTTCTCCAATGCATGAAAATGAAAAGTGAAAGTGAAGTTGTGCAGTCGTGCCCGACTCTAGCGACCCCATGGACTGCAGCCCACCAGGCTCCTCCATCATGGGATTCCCCAGGCAAGAATCCCGGACTGGGTTATTCTTCACTGGGCTGCGCCAGCTCTTAGTTGCAGCATGTGGGATCTTGGTTCTCTGACTAGGGATCGAACCTGGGTCCCCTGCACTGGGGGGTGCAGAGTGTTAGCCGCTGGACTGCCAGGGAAGTCCCTTCTGCTGACACCCTGATTCTAGACCACAGACTTCCTGAAGGGAAAGAATAGCTCTTCACTAACGTTACGTTATTACTACAGCCCCCGAAAGGTAAGACAGTATCAGGAAAGCATCTCAGATTCCACCTGCCCGAATGAAACTCCTAATTGTCTCCCTTCAAGTGTGCGTCTGTCCGAAATTCCCTTCAGGAGCCCCTCAACTCAGCTAATTTCAGCCAAAAACCCAGGAAGTTGTTTTTGATGGCCTCCAACCCCCAGGGTATACACCAGCCCTAGGAGAGGGGGTGTATGGAGACCCGGGACAGATTCAAAATGAACTCTGAGCTCATGCACTAGGCTGCCACCAAGTCTTGATGCTTGCAACTTCCCCACAGAGAACAATCCTTTCTTTGCCCCTGGGGTCCCCACCTGAACCATTATACCACCTCCTCTCAGTCAGCAGCATAATAGCTTAGTCATTCCTTCCAGGATGTGTTTTCAAACCCTTCAGGGGAAAAAAAAAGTGAGTGAGAAGGAAACACTAGAGGTCTCTGTATTTCTTTTTCTTTTTTTTTCTTCTCTACTTGGATTTCTCTGCTGCTGATGAACCTTTTGCAAGGAAAAGCCATTTTGCATGTTAATTGTGCCCTCATTGTTTCACGGAAGCTAATGACGTTTTCTTTATGGCCAGAGTGAATGTTTCATATTTCTTGCATTCTTTACATTCCTTCACAAGTCCTCCCTGATGCTGGACAAGTAAAAAGGCCCCAAGAAATACATGCTCATTGGCTACCTAATTAAAAGAAAAAAAAAACCCCATGAAAAATAACCAATAGCTTTCTAAAAATGTACTTTAAAATACAAAAACACTTGGGATTTCCCTGGCAGTCCATTGGTTACAACCTGGCGCCAGGTCAGGAAACTACCATCCCAGGAGCAACATTGCCTAGTCAAAAAAAGAAATCAAGGAAAACTTTTCCAATAGTAATTTCATCTAAGTACTCTTGTCTTTTTAAAGGACCACTGATCTGCCTAGTTAGGTATTGCTTTATATACCTGTGTGTATATATATTTTTAACCATCATGTATTCGCTGTGTGTGCTGAGTCGCTCAGTGGTGTCTAACTCTTTGTGACCCCCATGGACTGTAACCCGCCAGGCTCCTCTGTCCACGGGGATTCTCTAGGGCAGAATACTGTAGTGGTTTGCCATGCCCTCCTTTGGGGATCTTCCCGACCCAGGGATGGAACCCTCATCTCTTACATCTCCTGCATTGGCAGGTGGCTTCTTTACCACTGGCACCACCTGGAAAACTCTTGGAGTTCTCTGGGGTCTCCGTTATAAAGTCCTAATCCCATTCTACAAGACGTTTTAGAACTAACACCCAAAAAAGATGTCCTTTTCATTATAGGGGATTGGAATGCAAAAGTAGGAAGTCAAGAAACACCTGGGGTAACAGGCAAATTTGGCCTTGAAATACAGAATGAAGCAGGGCAAAGGCTAAACAGAGTTTTGCCAAGAGAACGCACTGGTCATAGCAAACACCCTCTTCCAACAACACCAGAGAAGACTCTACACATGGACATCACCAGATGGTCAACACCGAAATCAGATTGATTATATTCCATGCAGCCAAAGATGGAGAAGCTCTATACAGTCAGCAAAAACAAGACCAGGAGCTGACTGTGGCTCAGATTATGAACTCCTTATTGCCAAATTCAGACTTAAACTGAAGAAAGTAGGGAAAACCACTAGACCATTCAGGTGTGACCTAAATCAAATCCCTTATGATTATACAGTGGAAGTGAGAAATAGATTTAAGGGACTAGATCTGATAGATAGAGTACCTGATGAACTATGGAATGAGGTGCGTGACGTACAGGAGACAGGGATCAAGACCATCCCCATGGAAAAGAAATGCAAAAAAGCAAAATGGCTCTCTGGGGAAGCCTTACAAATAGCTGTGAAAAGAAGAGAGGCAAAAAGCCAAGGAGAAAAGGAAAGATATAAGCATCTGAATGCAGAGTTCCAAAGAATAGCAAGAAGAGATAAGAAAGCCTTCTTCAGCAATCAATGCAAAGAAACAGAGGAAAACAACAGAATAGGAAAGACTAGAGATCTCCTCAAGAAAATCAGAGATACCAAGGGAACATTTCATGCAAAGATGGGCTCGATAAAGGACAGAAATAACAGAAGCAGAAGATATTAAGAAGAGATGGCAAGAATACACAGAAGAGCTGTACAAAAAAGATCTTCACAACCAAGATAATCACAATACTGTGATCACTCACCTACAGCCAGATATCCTGGAATGTGAAGTCAAGTGGGCCTTAGAAAGCATCACTATGAACAAAGCTAGTGGAGGTGATGGAATTCCAGTGGAGCTATTTCAAATCCTAAAAGATGATGCTGTGAAAGTGCTGCACTCAATATGCCAGCAAATTTGGAAAACTCAGCAGTGGCCACAGGACTGGAAAAGGTCAGTTTTCATTCCAATCCCAAAGAAAGGCAATGCCAAAGAATGCTCAAACTACCGCACAATTGCACTCATCTCACATGCTAGTAAAGTACTGCTCAAAATTCTCCAAGCCAGGCTTCAGCAATACTTGAACCGTGAACTTCCAGGTGTTCAAGCTGGTTTTAGAAAAGGCAGAGGAACCAGAGATCAAATTGCCAACATCTGCTGGATCATGGAAAAAGCAGAGAGTTCCAGAAAACATCTATTTCTGCTTTATTGACTCTGCCAAAGCCTTTGATTGTGTGGATCACAATAAACTGTGGAAAATTCTGAAAGAGATGGGACCACCTGACCTGCCTCTTGAGAAACCTATATGCAGGTCAGGAAGCAACAGTTAGAACTGGACATGGAACAACAGACTGGTTCCAAATAGGAAATGGAGTGCGTCAAGGCTGTATATTGTCACCTTGCTTATTTAACTTATATGCAGAGAACATAATGAGAAACGCTGGGCTGGAAGAAGCACAAGCTGGAATCAAGATTGCTGGGAGAAATATCAATCACCTCAGATATGCAGATGATACCACCATATGGCAGAAAGTGAAGAGGAACTAAAAAGCCTCTTGATGAAAGTGAAAGGGGAGAGTGAAAAAGTTGGCTTCAAGGTCAACAATCAGAAAACTAAGAACATGGCATCTGGTCCCATTATTTAATGGGAAATAGATGGGGAAACAGTGGAAACAGTGTCAGATTTTATTTTGGGGGGCTCCAAAGTCACTGCAGATGGTGATTGCAGCCATGAAATTTAAAGACTCTTACTCTTTGGAAGGAAACTTATGACCAACCTAGATAGCATATTCAAAAGCAGAGACATTACTTTGCCAACAAAGGTCCATCTAGTAAAGGCTATGGGTTTTCCAGTGGTCATGTATGGATGTGAAAGTTAGACTGTGAAGAAGGCTGAGCACTGAAGGATTGATGCTTTTGAACTATGGTGTCGGAGAAGACTCTCGAGAGTCTCTTGGCCTGCAAGGAGATCCAACTAGTCCATTCTAAAGGAGATCAGTCCTGGGTGTTCACTGGAAGGACTGATGCTAAAGCTGAAACTCCAATACTTTGACTACCTCATGTGAAGTGTTGACTCATTGGAAAAGACTCTGATGCTGGGAGGGATTGGGGGCAGGAGGAGAAGGGGACAACAGAGGATGAGATGGCTGGATGGCATCACTGACTCAATGGACATAAGTTTGGCTGAACTCCAGGAGTTGGTGATGGACAGGGAGGCCTGGTGTGCTGCAATCCATGGGGTGGCAAAGAGTCGGACACGACTGAGCAACTGAACTGAACTGATTCCCATTTATGTGGCTTATGACCTGATCACCTCCTAGAGACCCCACCTCTTCATTCTGTTTCACGTGGGTCAGGACCCCACATATGAATTTGAGGGGTGGGTACAGGCATTCTCTCTGTTGCCCTGAATGCCTGACTTAACTATACAGAGCATAAAGCAAAGGGGCCCATGACATAAAGAAACAAAAAAAACAAAAAACTGAACTGAGGAACACAGTTACTCCACGCTTGTCATTTCTCACTCAGGAGCAAAATCTCTCATTAGAGGTATCTGCAGCTTAATTAAGTCTTTGGGGTGAAGGTAAAAAGAAAGCTGACCTTTAAAATCGAATTGGCATTGCCTAAATCATAGACAAATCACTTTTCTCAGTCTTGTTACAGTTGTATCTGTGGGAGAAGATCTGATGTTTTTTTCCATAACTGCAAGGTGTGGAATTATACAGATGCCCCCAAGGTCCCCAACCCCCTGGTCTGGGCATCCCATAAAATTCCTGCCTTTCAACGACACCCTGGTCCTTGCATCGCATGGATGTCAGTCCATTGATGAGGTTGCAGAGATGAGCTTCCCTGGTGGCTCAGTGGTAAAGAATCCAGCTTCCAATGCAGGAGACGGGTTTAATTCCTGGTCCAGGAGGGTCCCCTGGAGGAGCAAATGGCAACCCACTCCAGTATTCTGGCCTGGAGAATCCCATGGACAGAGGAGCCTGGCAGGCTACATCCCATGGGGTTGCCAAGAGTCAGACATGACTGAGTGACTAAGCACACAGCAACACATAGCAGATGTGAAAGGTTTTTAGGAGTGATGACACTTTTTACTGTAGGATTAGGATTCCCCAATGAAAGTGAAAGAGGAGAGGGGAAAAGCTGGCTTAAAGTTCAACATTCAGAAAACGAAGATCATGGCATCTGGTCCCATCACTTCATGGCAAATAGATGGGAAAACAGTGGAAACAGTGGCTGATTTTATTCTTTTGGGTTCTAAAATTACTGCAGATGGTGACTACAGCCATGAAATTAAAAGACGCTTACTCCTTGGAAGGAAAGTTATGACCAACCTAGACAGCATATTAAAAAGCAGACATTACTCTGCCAACAAGTCTGTCTCATCAAAGCTATGGTTTTTCCAGTGGTCATGTATGGATGTGAGAGTTGGACTATAAAGAAAGCTGAGTGCCAAAGAACTGATGCTTTTGAGCTGCGGTGTTGGAGAAGGCTCTTGAGAGTCCCTTGGACTGCAAGGAGATCCAACCAGTCCATCCTAAAGGAGATTATTACTTTGCCGACAAAAGTCTGTCTCGTCAAGGCTATGGTTTTTCCAGTGATCATGTATGGATGTGAGAGTTGGACAATAAAGAAAGCTGAGTGCCAAAGAGCTGATGCTTTTGAGCTGCGGTGTTGGAGAAGACTCTTGAGAGTCCCTTGTACTGCAATGAGATCCAACCAGTCCATCCTAAAGGAGATCAGTCCTGCATGTTCATTGGAAGAACTGATCATGAAGCTCAACCGCCAGTACTTTGGCCACCTGATGCAAAGAGCTGACTCTTTTGAAAAGACCCTGATGCTGGGAAAGATTGAGGGCAGGAGAAGGGGACCACAGAGGATGACAAGGTTGGATGGCATCACCGACTCATTGGACATGATTTTGGGTAAACTCTGGGAGTTGGTGATGGACAGGGAGGCCTGGCATGCTGCTGTCCATGGGATTACACATAGTAGACACAACTGAGTGACTGCAATGAACTGATCTGAACCGAAGCACAGACTTTGAGCTGTGGCTCAAGAAGAAATTGTCGTCAACGGATCTGACCACCTCTGTGAGCTTTTCCAAAGAAGGGTTACAGCCAAGACTCTCAACACAGGAGCGTCTCTCTGAAGCCACCCATTCTGAGTTTGACAGCCCCAAAGAAATGTTTTCTTCCAACAACCAGAGGCCAGAGGAGAATTCACTTCTATAGATGAGGACTCAGCTTCTGGCTCTTCCTCCAGTAGATTTTAGAGCAAGGCAAGGGCCCCAAGAGCCAGGACAGATGGGTGGTAACATCCGAGATGTCCTCTCCAGGGCTGCTGGTAATTGCTCAGTCGTGTCCTACTCTATGTGACCCATGGACTGCAGACCAGCAGCCTCCTCGTCCATGGTGCTTCTCCAGGCCAGAATATGGAATATTGGAGTGCATCGCCATGCCATCCATCAGGAGATCCTCTCGACATGGGGATGGAACCCAGCTCTCCCACGTGGCAGCGGATTCTTTACTCAGCCACTAGAGAAGCCCAATCAGGTATATAGTCTCTTCTAGTTGCCAGCACGAAACTTGGCCCTTCGCAGTTATACTATTTTTTAAATTTATTGATTTATGTTTTTTGGTTGTGCAGGTATCTCTGTTACTGCTCTCGGGCTTTCTCTAGTTGCAGCAAGCGGGGACCAGCCAGGAGAGGTGTGGGGTGCCATGTTTTTGGTGCAGGAGCTCTAAGGCCCTCAGGCTCAGCAGTTACAACCCACGACCCATGGGCTTAGTCACCCTCTGGCACGTAGCCTCCTGCTGGCCCTGTGTAAAAGGTGTTTCAGTATGCTTGAGCTTACAGACTGAAAGGTACTTGACCCTATAATTTGAAATGTACAAGGAAAATTCTGGAACTCCATCCTTCATTACATTTTATAGACATCTGTTAGAATAAAAAATTAAACAATCTGTGCTCTATTTCATGAAGAGGATTAGCTACTAATTGAATCTCTTCCCTGGTAGCTCAAACAGTAAAGAATATGCCTGCAGTGTGGGAGACCCAGGTTCAATCCCTGGAGAAGGGAATGGCAATCCACTCCAGTATTCTTGCCTGGGGAATCCCATGGTAGAGGAGCCTGGTGGGCTACAGTCCATGGGGTGGCAAAGAAGCAGACACAAGTGGGGGACAAACACATAGAGACATAAAACTCTAAAAGTTGGTCCACTTCGCCTTGTTGATAGATGCTCTGCTTGTTGATAAATGAAAGCAGGACCACTTTCATTTCATTTACCTCTGCTCTATTAAAGGAAATAAACCTTAGACTTGACAAGGTGGAATACACATTCCTAAGACTATCAAATGTCTAGGTTTGGATGCTCAGAGGGTCCAAAAGGATACACATTCAGTCTCAAGTCCTAAGCAATGAAGATGAGTGTCGAAAAATTGAGAAAACCCACAAAATAAATGTGCTCTGCCTTTTGCTCTTTGTAGAACAAGATCAACATTCCTGTTGTTCGGTCACTAAGGCATGTGACCCCAGAGACTGCAGCACGCCAGGCTTCCCTGTGTATCACCAACTCCAGGAGCTTTCTCAACTCATGTCCATGAAGTCAGGGATGCCAACCAACCATCTCATCCTTTGTCGTCCCCTTTTTCTCCTGCCCTCAGTCTTTCCCAGCATCAAGGTCTCTTCCAATAAGTCAGCTCTTCACAGCAGGTGATGCTTTCAAACTGTGGTGTTGGGCTAGACTCTTGAGAGCCCACCGTCCGGACTGCAAGGAGATCCAACCATTGACTCAAAACTGAACATTTGGAAAATGAAGATTATGGCAACCAGTCCCATCACTTCGTGGCAAATAGCGGGGGAAACAATGGAAACAGTGACAGACTTTATTTTCTTGGGCTCCAAAATCACTGCAGATGGTGACTGCAGCCATGAAATTAAAGCTCCTTGGAAGAAAAGTTATGACCAACCTAGACAGCATATTAAAAAGCAGAGAGATTACTTTGCAGACAAAGGTCTATCTAGTCAAAGCTATGGTTTTACCAATAGTCATGAATGGATGAGACAGTTGGACCATGAAAAAAATTGAGTGCAGAAGAATGGATGCTTTTAAACTGTGGTGTTGGAGAAGACTCTTGAGAGTCCCTTGGACTGCAAGGAAATCCAACCAGTCCACTCTAAAGTAAATCAGTCCTGAATGTCCACTGGAAGGACTGATGCTGAAGCTGAAGCTCCAATACTTTGGCCGCCTGATGCAAAGAACTTACTTTGAAAAGACCTTGATGCTGGGAAAGATTGAGGGCAGGTGGAGAAGGGGATCACAGAGGATAAGATGGTTGGGTGGCAATCACTGACTCAATAGACATGAGTTTGAGCAAACTCCAGGAGCTGGTGATGGACAGGGAGGCCTGGCATGCTGCAGTCCATAGGGTTGCAAAGAGACACACACGACTGAACTGAGTGAAGCTGGAAAGGATGCCTTATGTGAAGATTAAAAAAAAAAACAAAAAACACTCAGCAGCATGATGTTTAGTGAGCATGTAGGTAAAATTACACCTGAATTCAAGGAATGACAGTATAACCCCTCTGGGTGGCAGATGGGTGATCACACAGTGGAAAGTGTGATAGACCACTGCCACTGTGATTTATGGATACAAGGATTTCATGCTTTAGTGGACCAAGCGGTCTGAATTTCAGCCCTAGGTAAGATCTAAGGTTTAAATTGAGATATTTTAGTCAACCCCAGGTTGGGAGGGTGAGAGGAGCAGCAATGTGTTGTGAAAGTCGCTCAGTCATGCTGGACTCTTTGTGGCCCCATGGACTGTGGAGTCTGTTGGATTCTCCAGGCCAGAATACTGGAGTGGGTAGCCTTTCCCTTCTCCAGGGGATCTTCCCAACCTACGGATCAAACCCAGGTCTCCTCCATTGCACAATTCTTTACCAGCTGAGCCACAAGGGAGGCCCAGTGTCGGGACAGGGCGCATCCAAAAACTGTAGGTGCATTTATATGGTCTTTCATCTTTTGATTGATCATGTGCTCAATCGCACAGCGTGTCCAACTCTTTGCGATCCCACAGGCTCCTCTGTCCAAGGGATTCTCCAGGCAAGATACTGGAGCGGGTTGCCTTGTCCTCCTCCAGGGGATCTTTCCCACCTAAGGATGAAACCTAGGGTCCGCGGCCTCTCCTGCCTGTTGTCCAAGTGCGGGAAAAAGCTGCGCCTCGAGCCACCGCTTCAGTGGGACCTCTGGCCCCACGGGGAGCGCCACTCACGCCCGTCCCCCGCCCCGCCCGTCTCCACGAGCCGGGAGCTGCAGCCATAGCCCACAGCTCCCTACTCTCCGCGTCTCTAGGGGCAGCCGGAGCGCATCCCGCCCCTTGATCTGCAGCAGTGCAAACCCCCCAAACCCCAACGCGGAGGATCAGCTCTCCCCACAACGCGCGCAGGGAGCGACCTCCTTTCCTGTGCGCGCGGCATACCCCCCAACGAGACCCCCGTTTTCAGCGCCCACTTTTTGCGCGCGCGTGGGGCCAGTGCCTTCTTTTCCTGTGCGTGCGGGGTCCCCCGGGATGCACCGCGCGAGCCCTCACTTCTTGGGCGCTTGGCACCCCTGGCACACGCGGCACGTGCCCCTCTACCTGAATGGGTGGTGGGAGCCGCTCCTTCTTGCGCGCGTGGGGCCCCCCGGCACTCGCCGCGCCAGCCCCCACTTCCTGTGAGTGCGCCACAGCGCGAGCACCCCGGTTCCTGTACGCGCGGGGTCAGCCCTCCCCCACAGCACTCGCAGCGCCGATTCCACCCCCTTCCTGCCCACGCGGGGACCTCTGGCACGCGTGGCGCGAGCCCCTGCTTCCTGGGTACGTGAAAAGAGCCCCCACTTATTGCGGGCGCGGGGCCCCCTCGGGACATGCGGTGAGAGTTCTCACTTTCTGCACGCACGGGGTCAGCTCTTACCCCTGTGCGCGCGCGGCGCGAGCCCCCAACCCCAGAGCACGCAGGGTGGAGCTAGACCCCCTTCCTGCGCTCATGAGGCCCCCGGCACACGTGGACCGAGCCCCCACTTTTTGCGTGCGCGGCAGAAGCCCCCCACCCCCTTCCGGCGCACAAGGCTCGGCACAAGTCCCCGGGTTCCTGCGCCGGCGGGGTCAGCCCTTTCCAGGCACGCGCAGCGTGAGCCCCTGCTCCCTAGGGGCGTGGCACGAGCCCCACCTTCTTGCGCGGGCGGGCCCCCACCACTCCTGGGACAGGTGTCCTTCCCTGCACAGGAAGAGTTCCCCAGTTGAGGGCCGTGTTCCCTCAACTCCCAAGAAGGGGGTCCCCACTCGTGGGACCCGCGCCCTCAACTGGGCATGGAGGGGTTCCCATCCGCAGGCCGTGTGCTCTCAACCAAGTAAGGAGAGGTCCCCACTCGCCGGCCGCGGGCCTCAACTGGGCATACAGCGGTCCCAACCCGTGCTCCGCACGCCCAGGAAAACACACAGACGGGTCCCAACTCGCGGGCCTGGCATCCTCACTGGCACACACAGGGGTCCCCACCCTAGTGTCGTGCGCCCTTAACTGCGCACACCGTGGTCCCCACCACTGGGCTCTCCGCCCTCAACCGCGCACGAAGTTGTCTTCACCACAAGGCTGTGCGCCCTCCATGCCCATGTAGGACGTCCCCACTCGTCGGCCATGGGCCCTCAACTGGGCACGGAGGGGTCCCGACCCTGGGATCTGATCCCTGAAAAATGCACAAATGGGTCCCTACTGGTGGGTCTGGCATCCTAATCCACACGCAGAGAGGACCTTACTTGTGGGTCGTGCGCCCTCAACCGCGCACTGAAGGGTCCCCACCCGCGGGCCGTGTGTCACCACGCACTGAGGGGTCTGCCTGAGCCCTTAAACGCTCAAGGAGGGGTCCCCACTCGCGGGGAGCGAGCCCTCAACTGGGCACGGAGTGGTCTGCACCCGTGGTGCGCACGCCCTAGAAAACGCACAGACAGGTCCCTACTCGCAGGCCAGGGGGCCTCATCCGCACAAGGTAGTGTCCCCACACGTGGGCCACGCGCCCCCAACTCCCACTAAGGGGTCCCTACTTACAAGGCACGCCACCTCAACCACGTAAGAAGGGATCCGCACACGCGGGCCTTGAGCCCTCAGCCGCCCACGGCAAGGTCTCCACCGAGGTATGGGCGCCCTGCAAAACGCACAGACAGTTCCCTCTCGCGGGCCAGGCACCCTCACCCTCACACGGAGGGTCCCCACCGTTGAGTTACGCATCCTCAACCGCGCACGCAGTGGTCCCCACCTCCGACGGGCCGTGCGCCCACAACTCCCACGAAGGGGACCCCACTCGCGGGCTGCAATCCATCGACCTCGTACGAAGCCCCATGTTGTGATGCCTCATCTGATTGACTTGCAAGAATATTTTTTGTTGACTCTGCTTTTGATTGAATAATGTGGATGTACTTGGGGTACAGTCTGCAGATTTCAGCCCTCAGCATCAAAACAAGGCTGAGGGTATAGGGTGAGAAGGCTTCTGGCTGCTGATTAGTGTTGTCTTGTTTCTTCCTGTGGGAACTGAGAATTAGGTTTAGGCTAGAACCCTCACTGTTCTGAGATTTTAACCTTGGGGTTTGTATCTTTATTCATAGGCGGAAGTGCTTGAAACCCCGCCAGCACCACAGAAAACTGCAACTTCCCGCCACCCTGGAGAGTTCCAAAAGGGATCAATCGACTTCCATGTCACACATCAACTTGCTGTTTTCTCGTCGGGAATCAGAATTCCCCGGTCCACTCTCTGTCACCAGCCAGGGCCGCCCCCCGGATGCCCCAGGCTCAAAGGAGCTGATGAGTGGAGTCCATTTAGAGATGATGTCTTCCAACGGGGAGGTGGACATGCACACACCCATGCTGAAGCTCTCCTATAGCACCTCCCAGGAGTTCAGCTCCCGGGAGGAACTCCTGTCTCATAAGGAAGAGGACAAAAGCCAGATCTCCTTTGATAACCTGACACCAAGTGGGACATTGGGAAAAGACTACCATAAGTCGGTGGAGATCTTCCCCTTAAAGGCTAGGAAATCTATGGAAAGGGAAGGCTACGAGTCCCCCGGCAACAGTGACTACAGGAGGAGTTACAACGCCATGCTCTCGCAGCCTTTATTCGAAAAGCAGGACAGAGAGAGTCAGGCCTCCGTGACCCACATTTCCACAGGAAGTAAGCTCACCATTCAGGAACACATGTACCCCGCGCCTTCATCTCCGGAGAAAGACCAGCTGCTGGAGCGCAGACCTACTGAATGTATGATGTCGCGATCCGTGGACCACCTGGAAAGACCTACCTCTTTCCCGCGACCCGGCCAGCTGATCTGCTGTAGTTCTGTGGACCAGGTCAACGACAGCGTTTACAGGAAAGTATTACCTGCCTTGGTCATCCCGGCTCATTACATGAAACTCCCAGGGGACCATTCGTACGTGGGCCAGCCCCTAGTCGTCCCAGCCGACCCGCAGCTGGAGATCGAAAGGCTGCAGGCTGAGCTGTCCAGCCCACATGCAGGGATCTTCCCACACCCCTCCGCGCAGATCCAAGCGCAGCCCCTCTCTTGCCAGGCCATCTCGCAGCAGCACCTGCAGGACACGGGCGCCCGGGAGTGGACCCCGCAGAGCGCATCCATGTCGGAGTCGCTCTCCATCCCAGCATCTCTGAACGACGCGGCCTTGGCTCAGATGAACAGCGAGGTCCAGCTCCTGACGGAAAAGGCGCTGCTGGAACTTGGGGGTGGGAAGCCCCTTCCCCACCCCCGGGCCTGGTTCGTCTCCCTGGACGGCCGGTCCAACGCGCATGTCAGACATTCCTACATTGATCTCCAAAGAGCAGGGAGGAACGGAAGCAATGATGCCAGTTTGGATTCTGGCGTGGATATGAATGAACCAAAATCCGCCCGGAAGGGGAGAGGAGACCCCTCAACTCTGCCACAGAACCACCCACCCGTCCAGGAACATCCCCAGAAGGAGTCAAGGGCCGCGGACAGCTCGGCCTACACGCAGCTCGTGTACCTGGAGGACATGGACCAGAGCGGCAGCGAAGGTGGTACCACGGCCGGGACACCCGAGGACAGTGCTCTGCGGTGCCTGCTGGACAGCTCCAGCCGGAGGAGCGGTGGCCAGCTGCCCAGCCTGCGGGAGGAGACGACGAAGCGAACTTCAGACGCTGCCCCTGAGCCAGCGGCCAGCCCCGACCAGAGGAGATCCGCTCCGCAGGTGAGGAAGACGAGGAGGACGACGACGACCAGGGCGAAGACAAGAAGAGCCCGTGGCAGAAACGGGAGGAGAGACCCTTGATGGCATTCAACATCAAGTGAGCAGTCCAGAGCCACCCAACCCGGGACCAGATCCAGTTGCCAAAAATTCTTTCTTAAGGAAGCGCTTACCTGTTTGTGGAGGAAGTCGAGCCACGTCTGCTGTGGGCAGTGGACTTTTTTCTGCAGTTACCCTGTTCGCTGTCTAACTGTTAGAGAGGAAGTCAAGTTCTTACTCAGAAGAAAGGATGATGATACGGGATGCCTCGCCTGCAGGGAGAGGGCTGAACGTAGTGTCTGTCTGAATGTCAGTGTCGTTCCCCATTCTTGATGTGTCCACCCCGGAGGACACTGAAAAACCACACGTGATGTCCTGATGTCACTAGGTTCTGATGATAACCTCAGTTCTCCTCCAGATTCTGGGAACAGAAGAAACTCTTTTTGCATTGCTTGAATCCATTTTATCATGATAATGCTCCTGTGAAATTATTATTGAGACATTAGCTTGGCACTTAGTGTCTGGAGGTATGCATTATCTCAAAGGAAAACTATGCATCGCTGCTTCGTGGTCTTACTTTGCTTAGGTTTTTGCTTTGGTTGGATTTCGTTTCTGATTTGGTTTTTACAGACACACACACACACAACACACACACACACACACAATTAGGTTGTAAGGATTTAATTCCTTCCTTGTCACCTGTTCTGCTTCTCGGTGGTTTATTTCGATATCACCTTTCAGGAACTTCTGAGTGTCACCTCTTAACATCCAAGCCTTTTAATGAAATAGTACTGAAGTTTTTAATCAGCTGCCAGTCCTTCAATTCTGGTCCCATTAACTCCAAGTGCCTTTTTTACAGTGACGACAGACAGTCCCTTACTTTGCTTTTTTTGTTTGTTTTTCTTCTTTGATTGAACTGCCTGGATTTTATAAAGTTATTAAACGATCCCCTTTTCTTTCAACTGCATGCTGCCAAGTGCCCAATTGTGCTCAGAATTCTCCTTTCAGCTCAGTGTACTCTCTCGTTCTCACGTGTGACGTGGATTCTGTTTAGCTAAGCTAGCCTAGAGGACACGTTAGTGATCCCCTCCCCGACACCACCCCTTTGACCACTAGGCACCATTATGGTTTTATTGGCTGTTTGTATATACGGTTACGTATTCTGAAATCCTATGGGCTGATCTTGCTCACCAAACACGGAGTATGGGCTGAGCAAGTAAACTGAATGTGACTATTAAACAAATCTTATGTACTATCCAAAAGTGCCAGAATGACTCTTCTGTGCATTCTCTTTAAAGAGCTGCTTGATTATCCAAAAACGAAAACTCAGAATAAACTCTGAAGGAAAAAAATACCCTATCTTGTGGTCTTTTTCATTCATTCTGAGCCATTATTGGTTATAGAGTTGCCATTAAAAATTCTCTTATCATTCCTTGGCAGTCTGAAAGGCCAATTGTTGGAATTACATTCAAAGACTAACATATGGTGGGGAGAGATAAACTGGGAAATTGGGATTGACATATACACACTACTAAATATACAATAGAAAACTGTAATGACCTACTGTGTAGCACAGGGAGCTTTTCTCAATACTCTGGGAAAATAATCTAAAAATGAATGGAGATATATATATATATATATATAAAACTGATTCACTTTGCTGTACACCTAAAACTATGACAGTGTTATAAATCAACTATACACCAATAAAAATTAAACAAAAACTAACACATAAGACACCTGGAATTGACACATGGTTAAATCATAAAAGCCCACCTTGCTGTTCAGTTTCATTCAAGAAAACAAGATAACATTTTATTGTGTTTCTGTACTTTATAAGAAACTGAGTGTTCTTTTATTTTTCAGTATTGATCCAGCATCAAAAACATGTCATTCAAATGACCAGAACCATCCCAGATGTGTGAAACTATTAATCAAAATCATTCATGGAATCACCAATATAGAACAAATCAGTGGAAATAAGTAAAGCTAGCTAATTTCGTTATAAAATCTTTAGTCATGAATTCCACAGGCAGAAAACAAGTCAGGCTGATTTTTATGATTTTAGTTCTCAATGTCAGTGTTTGGTATTTCGCTTTTAAAATAGTTGAGAGATTTCCTGACGTGTTTTGAAGTATCTGAACAGATGGGAGTCTGTGGTTTAACAAGTCAGGGACTATTTAGAAGTGAACATTCTCACCAGTAGGTGGCAGGTGAACCCTGGCAGACACCATTAAGACTCCAGGTAAGCACCATTTGTGAATTACCCTCCAAAGAAGTGGCCTCTGGAAGAATACTAGAGCAGACACAGGTAATTGGGGAATGCCAGGAGGTCCCCACCCATTTGCAGCTCAACCTCCAGTGCTGCCACTGTCCTAATCTCCTTAAAGCATTAGTAACAAGAAGAACTTCATTTACAATGCATGTCACCTGTGTAACACATTACCTGTCAGTCCTAATGATGTGAGATTCAGCAGGAAGATTGGGGGAAGGGGGCTTTCCTGATTCCTTCTCATTAGGCAGGATAATGAAAAGTGTGGAGCAGCCAGCCATAAGCATGAGACGCTGTTCCTAGAAAGACAAGGCCATGTATTTGCCAAAGGGAAATTGATTCTGCCAAAGATGAAGCTCAGTCATCTTACACTGATCCAAAAAGAGGCTCAGAGGCTAACTTTTTTGCCCAAGGAGCCAACTTTGGTCACCAGACTCGAACTGTCTGGAAAGAGCACCCTATGTGTGGACTTTAAACAGTGTATTTATCTTATCACAGAGTTCCAGGTCAGTTATATTGCGTGAAGCCATCAAAGGCACCTTGCTTCTGCCACCTAGTGGTGAGTTTTCACCAGCATCTTAAAGAGACTTGACAAATAGCTCTCTTCTGGAAAGACAGGTGCGTAGAAGATGCACCGGGCGCTGCTTCTGTCTCCCAGGTGAGATGAGTGAGATCTGGCTGACGTTTGTTGAATCTCTACCTGGAAACATTATGTTGGAACAATAATGCATTCAACTGTCAAAATCTTGTGGGGTTTATTCTTTATTTTTTACCTAACTAAATGGAGGCTTGAGGTTAAGTAATTGAGGTCACTCAGCTAGAATCAGTGGTGTGTCTCATACATGGCCTGCACTCTGGAAATGAATGCATTTAAATTAAAAATGCATTACAAATCATAATAAAATGCATAATTGTAAATTCCATTTGATAATTGATTGTCGCAGAATGCTTTTGTTGATTTCAGTCAGAGCCAGCCTATTGCAAGTGACAAAAGCATAACATTTGCTGAGAGTTTTTTACATTAATGATTAATTAATGTAGCTGAAACAATGAAGATGCATCTTGGAACTTCATTCACTGATAAGTCATGGAGTGACTTCTTTGCTGAATCAGATAGTAAGACTGGGGAGGAATTTATGAAAGAAATGAATTTACGTGTGCTAAACCATGCCAGGAGATATAACATTATTTAAACAACAGAGACCCTGTGCTTTAGGGAACTCTATTTAGTATAAACTAACATAGATAATGCTAAAACAGGGAGGCAGAGTGCCCAAGAAAATGAAACCAGAACCAAAAGCAAACAGAGCATAAAATCTAAAAATAATCAAGCCACAAGTACAATAAACTCTATACATGATTTCTCATGTTCATCCGCTTGAATTTTACTTTTGCAGACCTCTGTATTTAGAGACAAGGAGACAAAAATAAATAGTTATAGATAGAAACGTGTGGTGATTTTTCAACTATTTCAGAGTCCCACAATTTCTTTTTTTTTTTTCTTTTTGGTCTTTAGAGTTTTTCTTAATTGAGCTATAATTGACATACAACATTATATTATACAACACCTTATATGACATACAACCTTATATATACAGTATTATTATTATATATTATTTTCATTTTATTACCATTATTTCCAGGTATAAAACATAATGATTCTGTATTTATATATATTGCAAAGTGATCACACAAATGTGTCTAGTCAACATCTGTCACCATACATAGGTAGAGAATTTTTTCTTGTGATAAGAACTTTCAAGATCTACTCTCCTAGCAATTTTCAAATATGCAGTATAGCATTATTAAGTATAGTCATGATACTGTACATTATATCCCCATGACTTTTTAATTTTTTAACTGGAAGTTTGCAACTTCTTTAGGTGAAGTGCAAATTTCAACCCTCTTTCTCGCCCCCCTGAAACTATATTTTCAAAGCTGTGATATAAATACACACCAAAATCTCTGATAAAAGTCTTTATAATTCTTTAGAGATTGTGACTTGTTTAATGGCTAATAATTCCTATAAGACTGTTTCCTCTCAGTAGAATGAACAGTCATTAGAGGCCCTAAGAATGTGGAACATGAAAGAGCCTTGGTAATCTCACACAGGAGGAACTGGAGCCAAGACTGTTGAAGTGACCTCTTCACACAGGCAGTGAGGGACCACGTGGGATGACTTAGTTTGTTCAGGCTGCTTTACAAAATACCATAGACTGGATGCCTTATAAACAATAAACGTTTATTTCTCACGGTTCCAGAGACCATGACATCAGGGACCCTACTGATTCACAACAGACATCTTGTCACATCCTCAGAGTGTGGACAAGGGTAGAGAGAGCTCTGTGAGGCCTCCTCCATAAGGGCACATATCCCACTTATGAGGGCCCCACCCTCATGACCTAATCACCCTGAAGGTCCCACCTCCTAATGCCATCATCACCTTGGGCTCTAGGATTCCAACATATGAATTTGGGGAGGACACAGACACTCAGGTCATAGCACGGGACAGAGCCCTGTCTCCTGACACCTGGCCCTGTATGTGTCCTCCTCCTCAGATGGCTTCTCCATCTGCTGCTCTTTCTGGCAGCTCATCTGCACCCTCTGCCATCTGTTTACGTGCCATGTGCAAACATGACCAGAGTATGCAGCCTTGTAAGCCATACTGATGAATAAAATTCCAGGGGCACGGAAAGAACCCTGGATTTGGACACAGAAGACTTAGCTCTGGGAATCAGACAAGTGACCAACTTCAAAGGTTTAGAAGGGTTCCTGCACTGCTTATCTCTCAGGAGGCAGAAAAGAGGAAGTTGAGTTCGAAAAAGACGATATTTGTACACCCATGGCTGATTCATGTCAATGTATGGCAAAAACCACTACAATATTGTGAATTAATTAGCCTCCAGTTAAAATAATTAATTTAAAAAATAAAGTTCCTTTTAAAATGCAAGCTCTGGTAAAAGTATAAATTGTTGCTCTTCCTAATATCCTTTTAATCTTGTAGTTCCCTAATCCTGCTGCTATAGTGTATGTGACAGTGATCTTTGTTGTTGTTGTTGTCGTTATACCAGCAGCTTCTCAGCTAGAAACTGATAACAGAACAACAGGATCTCTCCCCGTGCTTACAGCTTCCCACATGCTTCAGCTGAGTGATCCTTCTCTTTGTCCAAATAAGATGATTTGCCAAATATTTGATGTAAACCAGGAAGCTCAATGAAAATGCAGCCTCCTTCCATGATGGTCTCGAATCGTGTAAGGACATGCCTACAAAGCAATAACTTTGGGGTAGGTGCCCAATTACCGTAACTTATTTGCTAGTGGCCACAAAGGTAAATCCCTTTGCAAAACACAGTAGCAGGCTCTTAATTCCTTAATTTAGTTGCTCATGTGCTTGTAACCTGAGAACTGCTGCTGCTTCTGCTAAGTCACTTCAGTCATGTCTGACTCTGTGCGACCCCGTGGACGGCAGCCCTCCAGGCTCCTCTGTCCCTGGGATTCTCTGGGCAAGAGTGGTGGAGTGGGTTGCCATTGCCTTCTCTGAACCTGAGAACAGTGGTGTTCAAACCCAGAAGCACAGAAGCATCACCTGGGAGCTGGAAAACATGCTCAAGTATCTAGATCCCACCACAGACCAATCAGAATCAAAATTTCTGCAGGGGAAACCTGGCACTGCTACTAAAAACAAAACAAAAGCAACAAAACAACAACAAAACACTTCCCCCAGCTGATTCCGATATATTAATAATTAGGCTTGTAAATCACTACCTTAGAAATTCTGAAGATATGTCTCAGTTTGGTAGCGCCTTCTGTTGGGCAGCTCTGAGAACGATGGATTTCCCCTTTGTTTCTAGGGTAGGTTAGCGGTCCTGCTCTAGATTTGCAGTTGGGAAGGGCAAACACAGTCAATAACAGCACCCAGGCTGAGCAGCATGTGCCTAAGACACGTGACCAGTGCTCTTCTCTGCTTCTTAACTTATTTGCTAGTGGCCACAAAGGTAAATCCCTTTGCAAAACACAGTAGCAGGCTCTTAATTCCTTAATTTAGTTGCTCATGTGCTTGTAACCTGAGAACTGCTGCTGCTTCTGCTAAGTCACTTCAGTCATGTCTGACTCTGTGCGACCCCGTGGACGGCAGCCCTCCAGGCTCCTCTGTCCCTGGGATTCTCTGGGCAAGAGTGGTGGAGTGGGTTGCCATTGCCTTCTCTGAACCTGAGAACAGTGGTGTTCAAACCCAGAAGCACAGAAGCATCACCTGGGAGCTGGAAAACATGCTCAAGTATCTAGATCCCACCACAGACCAATCAGAATCAAAATTTCTGCAGGGGAAACCTGGCACTGCTACTAAAAACAAAACAAAAGCAACAAAACAACAACAAAACACTTCCCCCAGCTGATTCCGATATATTAATAATTAGGCTTGTAAATCACTACCTTAGAAATTCTGAAGATATGTCTCAGTTTGGTAGCGCCTTCTGTTGGGCAGCTCTGAGAATGATGGATTTCCCCTTTGTTTCTAGGGTAGGTTAGCGGTCCTGCTCTAGATTTGCAGTTGGGAAGGGCAAACACAGTCAATAACAGCACCCAGGCTGAGCAGCATGTGCCTAAGACACGTGACCAGTGCTCTTCTCTGCTTCATTCACACTGTCAAAACTCTAGATGCTGACAACCCTAGGCTCTGTCCTCTGTCCTACTCCCATACTACATATTCCCTTTATTCTGTTCCCCCTTTTTGTAACACCTATGGCTATTTCAGAGCACTGCTTGTGAAGGACTCCCATGGCTGTGTCTGCAGCCCAATCTGCTATTGGAATTCAGACTTAGTTTCCAACTGCTGCCCATGCATCTCCATCACCACCAAAATGTAATCATCATACATCATCCCATGAACCTCCCTGCCTGCCCCCCACCCAAAAAAAGAAAAAGCCCAATTCTCCTACTTTCCTCCATCTGCTACCCCAGTGTAAAGCCTCACCATATACAGTCTCCCCAGCCAGAAACCTCAGGTCACCCTCCAAACCTCTTCCAACCTCACCACCCAGGTTCAGGAATCACATCCTATCAATTTCACCTGCTGTCAGGAAACAATGTGAATCTTTCATGTTTCTGGCTGGTCAGGGCTTTCTGAGCAAAATTTACTGGCATCCTGGGTCTAAGGCTAAGTGAATATAACCATTCCTTGGAGGACAGAGTAATTACTCCAGAGAGATTTACAGATTTATCTCCCCTGGAGCTATTCTTTCATTGATCTTCACTTACATTCATTATAACAGAAAGGGACCTTTCCTGCTCTTCCCCAAAAGGATTGTTTTAAAAGCTACAAAATTCTTAGTTCAGGGGTTCCTCTCCCACAGACCTCCTTTCATATGTGTGATGTGGTATTTATCTTCATCACATTCCCCCACCCCCTCAGGATGAAATAAATGAAGCATAGGATAAAGATAGGTCTGCCGCTGATCCAGAAACCTCGTTTTCGCTGTCAGGATAAAATAAAAACATGAAGACTTATCATATGCTAAATATCTCCCAGACTGTCCCTCTTCTCCCCATTTCTAAGCAACACTGTTGTCACAGCCCCCCTCACTGACCCCACCCCAGTCTCCCATTCACGCCCACACTGCTGCAAGTGTGGTGTACAATCCAATCATGTCACTTATATGTAATAGTGTTGTGTGGTTGCAGATAATAGACGCCAAACTCAGACTAGCGTCAGCGAAATGAGAGACTTCATCATTAAAGGGAGATTTGAGAGGCGGGCAAAATAAGGTGTGATTTATAAAAAGAAGTATACTTGTTCCTGGCACAGAACTCCTAAAATCCCTGGAAGTTCCTAAGTGATGAGATTAATAAAGATGTCTTATTATTCATAACCAGCTGCTTTCAACCACTCCTGAGTCTGTTAATGAAGTGACTTTAGGGCCACAGCTAAGGATGGGAACTAGCTGCCTGAGGAGCCAACCCTGGGACTGGAGGGTTGGAACTTGCACTCCCAAACCCTTGACCTTGGAAAAGAGGAGCGGTGCTGGAGACTGAACTGATTGCCAACAGCCAATGACTTAATCAATCATGCCTGTGTCATAAAACCCCAAAAGGACGGGGCTGAGAGAATTTCTGGGTTGGTGAACACCTGGAGATCTGGGTAGAGTGGTACACCCAGAGGGCCTGGAAATTCCTACCTCCTTCCCCATCGCTTGCCTTGTGCATCTCTTCCATCTGGCTGTCGCTGAGTTATAGCCTTTTATGATAAACCAGTAATCTAGGAAGTAAAAGATTTCTCTAAGTTCTGTGACTCACTCTGCTGCTGCTGCTGCTAAGTCACTTCAGTTGTGTGCGACTCTGTGCGACCCCTAGACAGCAGCCCTCGAGGCTCCTCTGTCCCTGGGATTCTCCAGGCAAGAACGCTGGAGTGGGGTGCCATTTCCCTCCCCAGTGACCCACTCTAGTCAATTCATGGGGCCCAAAGACAGGGTAGTGGTGTGATTTATAGCCATTTGATCAGAAGCCCAGGAAGCAACCTGGAGAGACACATGTGAAGCGTGGGACTGAGCCCTAGCCAGGGGAGATCTGATGCTGCTTCCAGGCAGGCAGTGTCCGAACGGAGCTAAGCTGTAGGACACCCAGCTGATGTTGGAGAGCTGCTTGGTGGCGTTGGAAAACTCACATATCAGAACTGGTGTCAAAATTATACGCGGGAACCAAACCACAAAAGACAAAGTATAATGATGGTACCCCCAAACTGGATTCACCTCTTGGTGGGCATTGAGCTAAAAGACACAACCAACCCAAAGAGCAAGAGATGGAGGGATTTATCACTTGCAACAAGTAAGACAATGGGAGTATTATTTAGTCACTAAGCAAGGTCTGACTCTTTGTGACCTCATGGACTGAAGCCCACCAGGCTCTTCTGTCCATGGGATTTCCCAGGCAAGAACACTGGAGTGGGTTACCATTTCCTTCTCCAGGGAATCTTCCCGACCCAGAGATTGAACCTGTGTCTCCTGCATTAGCAGGCAGATTCTTCACCACTGAGCCACCAGGGAAGCCCAAGGGAATGGAGTCTGCATACATTTAAAAAATAAGTACAAACTTGTGTAAAAAGAATTTTTTTTTTAAGTAAGGGGAACACCAGGGATATTTCCTAAAGCTGTGTCTCCCCAAAATGCAAAATGAGGGACATTTTAAGCTAAGGGTGCTTGCATCTTCATGAAGGGGCTTAGGCAGAGAGAAATTCAGCATTGAATTGGGGCAGACATTGAGTCCAGATCCTAGTAGACTGAAGCTGCAAGAGTGAGCAAAGGTCGGCGTCATCGATCCTTAGGCTCTGGTTAATCCAGTGGTTGATTGCTCAAGGTGGAGGTTGGGTCCTGCAAAACAGTTGAACAATGTCCTTCAGGCTAATCTTCACCTTTGAAACAGAACTGGAAGTTTTTACAGCTAATTTATTGTCCCCAGTACTGTTCTTTCCCTGATAACTGTATGTTTTTACATTCTTTTGTTCCCCTAAAATCATTAACTCGGAGAAGGCAATGGCACCCCACTCCAGTACTCTTGCCTGGAAAATCCCATGGATGGAGGAGCCTGGTAGGCTGCAGTCCATGGGGTTGCTAAGAGTCAGAACGACTGAGCAACTTCCCTTTCACTTTTCACTTTCATGCATTGGAGAAGGAAATGGCAACCCACTCCGGTTTTCTTGCCTGGAGAATCCCAGGGATGGGGGAGCCTGGTGGGCTTCCGTCTATGGGGTCGCGCAGAGTCAGACATGACTGAAGCGACTTAGCAGCAGCAGCAGCAAAATCATTAACTACTGAGACTTATTCTTCTGCAAGTCAGGCACTATGGCCAGGTTTACGTCACAGAATGGCATAAGCCTACAGTGGCTTCTCTTATGCCCAGAAAGCCATGCCCAGATCCCTTTCTGCTGGGACCCACTACCCTATCTGCATACAGTCATAGCCCCATGAAGGGGTTCTTGTGTATAGACTGTTTTCATTATGCGGGATGGTGAAGGACAGGGAAACCTGGCGTGCTGCAATCCATAGGGTCACAAAGAGTAGACATGACTGAGTGAACAACAACAACAATCTTATTTTATCACAACAGCCCTGTCATCTAGCTAAAGCAGCTGATGTGAATCCACTCTGGCATTCAAAGACACAGAAAGGAAGTGTTTTGCCCTAACAGTGAAGACCCAGGATTTCAGCAGAAACTGAGATGCTTCACCCCTCTGCACCCAGATACCTCACAGAGGTGAATTCCAGGGATGGTCACAGAACTGACACTGGGGACCTGATGGGTTCAAGCAGGGTTCTAAGCACTTTCTGTGGATCACTGACTCCTCCCCGGAACCTGTGAGATCAGCTCTCCTGTCATTTCACAGACAGGAAACTAGAGAAGCAGAGAAACTTACCTTATGGACCTGTCAACTGGGAAAAATAATAATACATGACTTCAAAGCTGAGAATTGCATTTTATTTGGCAAACATGCTGAGGACTTCAGCCCCAAGGCAGCCTCTTACATCACTCTGAGAGATCCCTTCAAAGAGGTAAGGAAGGAGTCAAAAGACAACTAGCAGTTTTTGCAAAAAAAAAAAAAAA